>OZ005740.1:27705207-27878176 GCA_963930735.1 Dioctria linearis
ATGGCAAGTAATACTTTAAAATACCGGAAACTAATCGAATTTGCGATTCCAATATAAAAATACCTACAAATTCCCAAAAGTATTTAAAAAGTATTTGGCTATTACTATATAATTCCTTTCAATTCTTTTCAAATACTTTCAATTACTTTTAATTACTTTGACAACTTCAGTATTAACATGAATTATGAAATGAACTAGATCAATTTTATTTTTAATTTTATTATAAAAAAAACTTTTCCCTGTTTTCCATGTGCTCAAGGTGCAATAAAATTAAGTAGTTTGGAGAAGTAGAGTATTTACGGTTTGCTATTTTTTCATATTAAAATTTGCAATTACATAAAAAGCAATAGTTAAACTAAGCTAAATGAACTTTATTTTAGTAGAAATGGCTCATCAAATAGTTGCTGTCAGTTGTTAAACCTAATTTTTTTGGCAGTTATTTCTACTTCTACAAAGTAAATGTACAATTCCAGTTTACATTTTTTCTCTGGGTGTATTAATTAATTTTTAATTTTCCCAAAATTCCAGTTTGCCTTTAGACTAACTTTTCAAAAGAAAAATCACTAAGAGTCTGTCTTTTAGGATGGTTGATTAAGCCCGATAAGGAAAATAATCGCTCTACTGCGCCTGATGAAGGAAATGGTGTATTATACTTCAGTGCAGCTTGTTTAAGTCGCAGATACTTTTCCAAATAACCACTGTCAGGATACATATGGGTAATTTTGTCTCATATGTCTTACTTAAATCAGAACTAATCGGCCTATGTCGACGTGCCGATCCACACTCTTAGAGATTTAATTAAATTAATTAAACAATCAAATTTAAATCGTCTTAGAAGCTGCAAGGGAATTAAAAAAATAAAAAACTTCAAAAAAATTCCTTCACATTTCATTTATTATTTCTTTTTTCTGCATATTTATATTTACAGTTTCCAGTTCGTTTTCTTTTGTATCCGTCTCTGCTCTCTTGTAATTTTTATCGTTTTGTTTTACAATATTAGCTTCGTTTATGCAATTATTAAGTATTTAATTTCTAATTTATTTGATAAGTCTTTAAATATACTTACCACTTTCGGTTAAGTCTATAGTTTCTGTAGGTTTTTTTTAAAAGCAAACGTACTTCTCAAAACTACTTAATTTTATTGCACCTTGAGAACATGGAAAACAGGGAAAAGTTTTTTTTTACAATAAAATTAAAAATAAAATTGATCTAGTTCATTTCATAATTCATGTTAATACTGAAGTTGTCAAAGTAATTAAAAGTAATTGAAAGTATTTGAAAAGAATTTAAAGGAGCCAAAAATTATTATATATCTCTTTCGCTTTGCACAACCAACTAAAAATTACAAATATTTCAAATACGTCACGACAGTAAAACATGAGCGCAAATATTTTGCAACATATTGTGAGATAACTTTCTTCACTACCCCGGTTTTTCCGGTTCATCCACAGAAAATTCACACTTCTATTTGTTGCTAGCTATTAAACCAAAATGTTGCAGAATTCGGACACATGTTAATGGATACAGCGATGTGTCCACACTTACATTCTTTTGCTTCCCTTTCGCACCCCCACGAGATAGGGGTTAGTCACCTTACACTTTTTTATTTAGAACCATATCTTGAATAAAATAGCATTTTTAAATATTTTGAAATTTTTACCATTTTCGATCCGCACACATTCCCAATAAATTGTCATGCGTTCGGGGGTGTTTTTATTGTCACCCCTTCACCCCTTTGTTTTATCCGGGACTGCGCATTTTTGGGACAATATTCCCGGGATCACGCTCACCAACCCTCAATATTGCTGCCTGAAACAAATTAAATATTATTTTTGGGGCACCTTGTATTTTACACTCTGATAACGAAAGAGATTTTGTAAACTCTTTCCAATTTGAAATGTCATAACAGCACGCCTTGTTACAATAAACAGCTTGTATAATCTGCAAAAGAGTAATAAAAGTATGTTTACATAATAATAACAGAAGAGTTTTACTAAACTTCAAGGTTTAACGGTAAGAGATTTCAATCGTAACGCGAATTTACTAAGAGCAGCCAGTCAGTTCTAGATTTAACTAAAAACTATGTGAGAATTCAGCCAAAACCAGAATTAACTAAATAATCTTTAGTTAATACTAGTAGTATCAATTGCGTTCCATTAATTCTAGATTTAACTGACTTATTTTAGTTAAAACTAGAATTACCGGGAGAGCTTTGTTAGAACTAGTATTTCCTAGTAAAATCTGGGTTTGACGGATTTCGTGTTTTGACTGTAACATTTTTATATGGATTAAGTGCTAACCTATTTAATTTACTTACCAAAATACAATATAATATATATATTTTTTTACCAAGATAATGTTAAGTAAGAAACGGCAATTATATGTCATGATAATGTACAACATCTTTTAGAAGCAAAAAAAAAAAAATATTTGTCGCGGAAAATTGTTTTGATATGTTTTTTATATAATTTTTAAAAAAAATTGTTAATGCCCATTGAAAAGTTCTCAAATTATAAAAAAAAAATGATCGCATTGGTATTACGAAGCGTTATATTTCTATTAAATAATACTGGCCGTGAGCATTAACTTACGCCAGCTTACTGCTGTAATTGATTTTATACATATAGATATGCCACCAAATCTGTTACCTCTTCTCGACAGATGGCATTACAGACAGAGGCGACATTTTTACCGAATGACTGAAATCATATTTACAGATGGCGCCATCTAATAGAAAAAAATGTAAAATATGAGGATATTCGATAACAAATGTTTTTTCTTCTTCCCTATCTAACAATTTCTAGGAATGTGGAAATAATGTATTAAAGGAATTCGAATGAATTTCAGATTTTTTCTCAATAAATTTGATTTTTATGAGATATACGGGTGTTTCCCAATAGGAGGTCAATAGAGCGGGAGGTGATTGTACTCCCCTAGACGAACCAGAAATTGTATGGCAGTGGTGGGGGGGGGGGGGGGGGGGGGGCATATCAACCGTTTAGGAGTTACAGGGTGATTAAGAAAAAAAGCTAGTTTTTCACACAACACCCTGTATCTTAAAAACTACAAGGCCAACGGTCACAGTTAAAAGCTCATTATATGTAGAACTTCATGACCTTTCGAACGACTGCTCAATCAGCACCCTCTCCCATCAAGAATTATGGCTGTCTAAACTAAAAATTTCGGATTTTCTTACCTTTTTTTTTAAATTTAACCTGTATTTATTATTAACTTAAAGAGGAGAGTCTACAGTTTACAGTTTTTATAAAAAAAAGTTATGTTAACGACCTTTTTTGAAAAAGTCGGAGGTAGTAGGACGTCAAAGTCAAAAAATTGAAAAAAATTCCTATTTTTTTCAAATTTTAACGATTTTCCCGCCAAAATGCATAATAACTATATAGTTTTATTACAAGATTTAGAAATCTTGCAATGTTACCTTTAATTTGACTAAGTAGATGAACC
Organism: Dioctria linearis; assembly: GCA_963930735.1. Taxonomy (NCBI): domain Eukaryota; kingdom Metazoa; phylum Arthropoda; class Insecta; order Diptera; family Asilidae; genus Dioctria; species Dioctria linearis. The sequence continues at coordinate 27,708,670 of OZ005740.1, forward strand.
TGCCTAAATGCAACCGTTTTTGAGATATTGTAGATAACTGCAAAAGAAGTGAATCCTTCTTAAGATGAAAAAATGGCCGTTTTCAGGTACAAATATGGACATATTTGCAACTCATCATTATGAACAACTGGTAAGTCGTGGAAATTCTCTTTCGATGAGAAAAATATGCAAAATATAGGAACTGGGGTGTATATGACCCAAGAGCAGCAAATCCGTCTTTCGGCTGTAACTACGCCACTCGATTACCCGTTTCACCCTCTTTATTTTGATACCAAACATGACGTATTTCGGACAACCCCCAAGGGGGGGGGGGTGGTACGACTCCCCATCCCCAAAAGCCCCTCCTTCAGAAATTGTTTACCTATATTTTTGTACTAGACTCCAAATCCGTAGGAAAAAACCGCAATGTTCTACGCCCACCCCACACAAAGTTATCCGTTTTTCAATATTTCGATACTTTTCACGTTTTCTTTAATTCCTCAAGTATGTTACAGAATCTCGAATGGAGAGTTTTAACCGGGGAAAACGAAAATTCTCATCTACCAAACTCTCCGAGTTAGTGAATCCGGCCTCAGATGTGAAAAGCCAGATCGCAGAAATTCTATCGAAAATCTGACCGAAAAATTATCTTGAAAGCCTGCAGTGCTCGATAAGAGTTTTGTCTGTTCTGCAACTTTCTGGTGCGAAAGCGAAGTGTGAAATTCTTTTCACTTAAATCACGTATGATACACATTTGCCAAATCCTTCAAATCATCTTGATACTAATCAAGATATGCCTTTAAATTTCATTATTACAGATTTTTTCCACATTTCTACACATCAGTAGATAAAGAAAGACGGAAAAAACAAAATTAGATAATATTGTTTGCTGTCTTGATTACTTTAATTTTTCATCGACTTTTGATTCTTTTTAATATTTTTATACAATAATAGTTTAATATTTTTATGATAATCACAGTGACGGCCTGTCACTCTCGAGATCAACCAAAAACTTTTCTTCTTCTTCATCGAACGCGCCATTTTTTCGCCGTCCTCCAGCTGTCAGTCGCACAGTAAGGTAGAAGTGGGCAGCATAGTGCACCATGTGTGCTGCGACTATATCACTGTCAGCCAGATATCAGTTACATAGTTCGGTGAATCCTAGCAGCATACATACTGCTTTGTGTCAACTGCGACCATAGTATAATAAATTGTTTGAAAGTAAAGAGTTAACAAGCTGACAATACAGGCATAATGGCATAATGGCAAACTATACGAATGACACGTGCTGTCATCTTTCGTGAAATAACCAAACTACATAAATATTATACAAATCTCCATTAAACAGATTTATTTGATGACATAAAATCTGCATAGAAATGAATTGAGGTAAGAAAAACTACTAACCAAAGTTATTAATATCTAAACTAAATAGGATCCTTGTTCTACACCACACTTGATGAACTCAACTTTTCTTTGAAAAACAAAAATAAAAATGGTTATATAGCCAAATAGCGTTTGAAAATAAACGATATTGATACGGAAAGTTTTATCCTACATGCTCGAAATTGGCTTTGCATGTCTTTCGTTTTTTTAATCTGCTAAAATTTTTACAATAATTATGTTAAAAAAATACTAATTTTTGCAAGGTGCTACAAGTGCTTACCATTGCCCTAAGAAAATGTAAATTGTTAATTGTATTTTTTAAGAGAGAATTCCACACGGTATTTGAAGATTTGAAAATAGTAAAGGAATGATTTTTTTGTATTTTTGACTGATTGATTCACATGATTGCAATTATGCGTACTAATTGTAACTGCATCTGAATTTTGGCCATTCAATCGTAATTGCTAACGGATGTGTTAAATAATAATACAACTCTGAACATCCCCTAGCCAATTGTCTGGCAAAAAAAATATATATAATAAAATGATAATCAATGATTATATGTATACATATATATGTATCATTGTGAGTCCCATATCTTTCGCTGTATCTTTTCTATGCATTTATTTACTCAAAGTATCTTTTCTACATACATATTTGTCACTTCTATCCTTTTCTTGTGATTTAATTCCCTAAGGATATTGGAAAACTTCCGCAAATTTGGTAATGGATTCGTTCGGTGTAGCTTAAGTTGATTAATTACCAAAACTTAAGTCGAACAAGTGATTTATTGGTATATGGACAAGAAATGCAAACAAAGCTCAAAAAGAAACTTTCTAATTTCGTAGATAATTAATTTAGAAAAACTTTTACAAAAACACAAAAATTATTATGCAACATATCAATTAGTAGTAATGTGGAACATAAATTACATAATATTATGTAACAAAAATGTACAACATATAAATGATAAAATTATGAACAATAAAATATGTATAAAAATTTAAATCTTTACTACTAATGGGCGGTTTCACAGTCCAGGCTTTAGTCCGAGCTTAGCTAAGCCACGGTAGTGGCTTAAGCACATAACTTAAGCCTACTCTGTTTCACAGTACTCAGTAAGTAGAGGCTTAGTTAAACTGCAGATGTAAACTTTTAAGTTGTCAGCACTGCGGTAATTGTGAATTTTTAAAGGAAAATTGCCTTTGTAAATTATCCCAATGAAGAACATCAAAATAAAATATTGTTATCACTCGTTTGTTTAAACTGTGCACAGTTTTTACCAGTCAGTAGTATTTTTTATCTGCGGGTGTATCACATCCAAAATCATCATAGCCGAATGTTTCGACATTTGGAACCGAGAATAAAAGTCAACGTCATCCCATTTCTCGAAATGTTGCGGGCGTCTTCTTATATTTTTTTCACGGGTCACACTTTGCGTTATTTTATTATACATTTCTTAGTCGCTGATATCCTCTGCATCAGAAAAATAACTCATTTTTGAGGCCATTCCCTTTAATTCGTACACGAATTTGTCTGTATATTTCTTTTTTACTATTTTCGACACTCTCGTAGACCCACTTTTCGTCATCAAAGCGAGCTGAAATTTGGCACACAGGTTCATGTCGCGTGACAATTGAATCTATCAAAATTTGAACCGGAAACTTCCATCGAAAACCAGGAAAATCGGGATAAATCATTTGAAAATTTGGTACAAATTTGATTAGTGATAAATCCGTTTCAGAAAAATGCAGAGTTTTCCGATTTTTCCGAAAAAAATTTCGGAATTTCCGATTTTTCCGAAATTTTTTTCCGGAATTTTCCAAGTTTTCCGGAAAATTTTCCGGTAAAAAAGTTTTCTAAATTATTCAGGATCAAGTTCCCCATCAACTCGCATCATTACTTTCTCTTCGACAATGGTGAAAACTTGCAGAAATAATCGAGGAAAATTAATGTAAATCGCTTTTCCTGCGTTTTTCAGACCAAGCAAGCGTTTGAGCGTTTTGCAACCAAAGACAAAGTTGTAGAGCGAAATGAGTTGCATAAAGTTGCTTTTGTCGAAAACTCCGTGGGAAGCCCGGAAAAGATGGAAAATCATCGGACAAATTTTCATCGATATAATTAGTGATAAATCTGTTTCAGGAAAAATGCAGAATTTTCCAATTTTTCTGGAAAATTTTCCGAAAATTTCCGGAATTTTCCGACAAAAAAGTTTTGTAAGCTATGCGTAATCATTTGTTTTCCGTCCTACTGGCATCAATACTTTCTCTTCAACAATCATGAAAACTTGCATGAAAAATCGAGGAAAATTCATGTAAATTTTTAAAAAAATTTCATAGTAATAGGAAAAGTCTGTGCAAAACATGGAAAATCGGGAAAATTCATGTTATATGGGATCAAGTTGGAATACACCTAAAAACCGCTGTTTAAAACATAATTTGAACGTCAGAAAACGTTGCAGTACTTCAACGGTTTGATACTCGAAAAATTTTTGTTTTCGGATCGACACCAAACATGACTTAAAAATTGTTTTAAAATATCTCCATGCAGCACGTAATAACAATTTAGTTAACGTGAAAAAGGTAGAAAATAAAATAAGTAAAAAACGAGTTTTCAAACAAAACTGAGGCCAAGCCGCATGAAAAACTAGAAAATAAACTTTTCTTCACACACAGAGGTGGACTCAGATTTGATTCATTAAGAGAAAGAATATTCAAGAGAAATGTCCCAATCAAAATAAACTTTTCTTCACACACAGTTTTGTTTGAAAACTCGTTTTTCCCTTATTTTATTATACCCTAGATGAAATCTATCGGGTATAGTAAGTTTGTCATTGCGTTTGTAACACCTCAAAATAATGAGTAGAGCAAAATGGAATGGACACCCCCGCATAATATTAAAAGTTATTTTGATTTTTGCATGTCTGTCCGTCCGTCTGTCCGCCTGTGCGCACGATAACTCGAGAACGCGTATACTTACAGAACTGAAATTTTGTGCACGGAGTTTAAAAAAAAAGTAAAATTAAGTTCGAAAATGAGACAAATCGGGCAACTTCTGCATGGGGTTGCCATACGAAACTTTCGTTTCCACTATATATTTGGACACTGCCTGAGAATGCATCAATATAGAGAGCTGAAATTTGGTACATGGTTTTTTCATTGTAATAGCAAATAAAATTTTAAAAATAGACTAAATCGGGCAACTCGTTCTTGGTGTTGCCATATACAAATTTAGGTTTTTTACGTATACTGTGCAAACGATCAGTCCAAGACATTTTTATTGTATAAAACCTTCTTCAGAATACAAAATCCTATAAAATTGGTTATATTCATTTTTTCTGTCCGACAAACTGTTCTGGAAATATAAGCGAAAAACCACTGCAAAAATCAAACTTGCACAGAAGGGTGACAATACGAAATTTCATACGGGCATTCATCTAGTATCATTAGAATTGGTCTTAGACCAATTCTAGCTTTTTTACTTGTTTTTGTCTTAAAGTGTTTTGGTTTCTTTGTAAAACGTCAAATGGAATGCTGTAACTAGTTGCCAGATAGTACTCAAAACTGGTAACTATAGATACCTATTTTTCGCTTGGAAAATTTCAATTATGATGATAAAAGAATTAATGACACAAAACTCTTAGATATTATCCAGAATGGGATGCTCTTCTATTCAGAAAGTAAAAATATGTTACTCAATTGGATATTATAGCCAACAACAAAGATAATGATCTGAAGCTTATGACCAGAAAAACGCAACAATAGATTCAAGACAGACAGCAAAGTAAAAATAATGTCATGACCATCCAAGTCACCGGACCTTAATTCAATTGAAAATTTGTGAAATGATGTATGAAATTGTAGATTGTAGATTTCTAAGAATGTATAATTAGAAAGAAATAAAAAATAATGTAAATTTTCTGTGGCGAGAATTTTCAAGCTAGATTGGAATACTATTCCGGTAGAGAAGAAATACCAAGCGATAGTATTTGAATCTATGTGACTTCGTAAAAATAAGGAGTATGCTACCAAATACAAATCAAATTCAAAATTAAAGAGTTTGCGGGTTTGAGAATCTGTCACAAAGTTTAATGAACAAAGTTGATAAATTTAGGAATACTTTTGGTTACTCAAGTTTAGATTTAATTGGTGTGTCTGAGACATGACTAAAACCTCATATCCCTGAGTTTATGTGCTGTTTGAATGATTATACCTGTTTTAGGAATGATAGAACTGATAGAGTGAGTGGTGGTGTCGCAATTTTCTTAAGAAACACCCTACGGGGTCGAGTAGTTGCATTGTCCCCCGGAGGCACAAATCAAATACATGTTGTTGATTTTCTAGTTGATTTTGTACAAGCCGTTGTTGGTGTGATCTACAAACCCACACACATAACAAATTTAAGTCCTTTTAAAATGTAAAACAAGCTATCATGGAAAAAAGTATGATGTCACGCTTCCAACCAAGAAACTTGGAATAACCTGAAGAATGCTGGAGTTGCGGCATCGAAGAATAGTAATTTTGTAGACTTAGATCCTAATATATAATTTATAATGTGTAATTTCTTCTATTAACTAATTCATCTTCTGCTTGCAGTATAGATAGCTGTTTTGCCAATGTCACCTTTTCAGATGGTTTCTCATTAATTAGAGCTGAAATAGATGATGTTGTTGAAGCTATTTTCTCTAGTTATTAAATCCAATGCCGTTGGTCTTGATGTCATTCATCCGAAATTTATTAAACTTTTTCTCCCTTGTATTATTCACTCTCTGACCCAAGTCGTCAGTACTATCTTATTAAGCTCGTCATGCCCCCGCATCTGGAAGAGAGCAAAAATAATTCCTATAAGAAAACGAACGAAGACGGCTATTCCAGAATATAGACCTATATCCATTTTATCTTTCTTGTCCAAAGTATTTGAAAAAATTCTGTACAAGCAGATCTCTGCATATCTGGAAAGTAATAATTTCTTGAATCCTTATCAATCTGGCTTTAGATCGCGATATAGTTGCACGACCGCTCTTTTGAAAGTTACTGAAAACATACGGCTGGCAATTGATGAAGAAAAGGGTACTGCACTTGTGCTGCTGGACTTTTCTAAGACTTTTGATAAGGTTAATCACATCCGGCTTTTAATTAATAAGTTGGACAACAACTTCAATTTTTCACTCTCTGCGTGTAAACTTGTGGTTTCTTATCTCTGTAACAGAATGTAATTGGTCGAATGCAATGGTTTATCTTCTGAGCTCTTGTTAAGAAATTGTGGTGTACCTCAAGGCTCTATTTTGGGACGGATGCTTTTTTCCGTTTTCATAAATGACCTGCCGAATATGATAAGATACTGTAAATTTCACCTCTATGCTGACGATTTGCAACTATATATCTTCATGCCTTTGAGGTTGATTGATGATGGTGTGGATAAACTAAATGAGGACCTCTTGGCAGTCTTGAATTGGTCTAAGCACAATAACCTAGTGCTCAATCCCAATAAAAGTTATTCGATTGTTATATACAAACATGCCGTAGACTTTTCTTGTTTTCCATCAATTTTACTCAATGGATGCCTATCTTGTACTGCGATAATGTTAGAAATCTCGGCATTACATTTAACAGAACCTGGACAGTAGTTGTTCTATTGGAGTTCTGTTTTAGCTTCCAGGATTTCGCCACATATGTCGTCACCATCGCTAGGTGGTTTGAATACATACTAAATGTGGGTGGGTGTCTTGACTTTGCTGGTTTATGTCATGGATGCATCATTGGGTCTTGGCTTACTGGTTAATGTTTCGGATGCACTATTGAGTCTTGGATCTGTCACTTGGTCTTGACTGCGCCCTAGCGGCATTAGCCGGTAGTACCAGCATGCTACGGTTCTACGGTTTTCTTGGATAGATATGTGGTACGTATATATGTAGGCGTTTCTATTATGATTTTCTTGAGAGCCTAAATGGAGGCTTTTAGTTTTGAACTAATATTAGTATTAATTAAAGTTAACGCTAGGATATTTTTTGTTCATGCCAATGGGTTCTACAAGGTTGGGGTGTGGGTCTTAGGGGGATAAAATTTTCATCAGAAATCCTCTACGGGCTATGGTTTCCGAGATATTAGCGACTTTACCTTTTCAGATATAGTTAATATTATTATTAATTCAGGCTACCCAGGATATTTTTGTTCATGGCAATCGATTCTAGAAGTTTTAAGGGGATGGGAGTTGAAGGGGGATACAATTTTTGTCAGAAATCCTCTACGGGCTATGTGTTTCGACATATTATCGATTTTACCTTTTTAGATATAGTTAAGTTTAGTAATAATTCAAGTTTTTTTGCTCAAGGGGGTGTTGCGCCTAAATGTAGGCTTTTTATTATGATTTTTCTTGAGCGCCTAAATGTAGGCTTTTGGTTTTGAACTAATATTATTATTAATTCGAGCTACCTAGGATATTTTTGTTCATGCCAATCGATTCTAGAAGGTTTTAAGGGGAAGGGGGTTGAAGGGGGGCTAAATTTTTTGTCAGAATTCCTCTACGCGCTATGGTGTTCGACATATTAGCGATTTTACCTTTTTGGATATAGTTAAAATTAGTAATAATTCAAGATTTTCACTCATGGCAATAGATTGTAGACGATGTCAGCGGTTTATAAAAGAGGATGAATAATTTGTATTGCAGCTGAAAACGGTGATAGCAAAATTACATGTAGAAGGAATAGGAGATTGATTATGATATTATCTAGTGTCTATAAAAGAGTTTGAATAATTAATATTTAAACTATATGAATTTGTTTACAAGAAGTGTGATGATTGATACTTTGGTGAGATAAATCTGCAACAGGGTGTAAGCTTGTAATATGATAGTTTAGCTCATAGTACTACTGTTTAAAAAATAAAATATTTACAAGTTTTTACAAACGTAATGTTTTACTTTGGTGAGATATACATATGTAGAAGAAGTTCAAATTATCAAAAGACTTCAGATCATTTCTAAAAAGATTCCAAAGAAGCAGGATGTCAGAGGTAAGACATAGTGTAATTTATAGAATTTTAAAATAATTAATTTTTACATTTTTTCAACTACAGTAGCAACAGCAACAACAACAGCAACAGCATCGCAAGGAGCAGCAGCAGCAGCATCGAGATCAACAGAAGCAGCGACAACAACAGCTGCGCTTACAACGATATGAAACCGTAAGTGTTTTTTTTGCAATTTATAAATCATAAAAATAATAATAATAAATAATTTCACATAATTCCTACGTTATACATGGAATGAATACGTTACGCGTGGGTAGAAGTGATGCCTTCTATATGAACTTATCTCGAACATTTGCTGCAGTGAAGAGGAGCATGAAAAACGAGAAAATTAAACTGAAAGAATAAAAAACGAAAAAAAGCAGAAATTCAGGCAATTGAAATAAAATAAAATTAGTTATTTATATATTTAACAAAATAAAATAAAATATTTTTTTTCACTTTTTTCTCTCTTTGTTAAATTTTTGTAAGGAAACGACATGCTTGTCACGGTTTTCAGTGTACTCTTTTTCCAAAGTTAATTTAATTTTCGTCATAATTTGCCAATACTGCTTTGCAGTTTTCGTAGCGATAGTCCGTCTGGTAGTACTTAGACTTCCCATTTAATGGCTGGTATTGATTCGGAGAGCGCCTTGTAATTTTTAGAGGCTTGCATGATAACCAGGTTGTGAGAAGTGAATATACAAAGTTTCGAGGCCGAAAAAAAATGTATTTGCTAGTGAAAAATTGCCGTATGAGTCAACAACCACGAATTTAGCTTCTGCGCTAAACAATGGATGTAAATTGCGTAAGGTAGAGCTTCTTATAATTGCCTGTAGGTCTCTATTTTTACCACATTAACCAAATGGTTTTTATTCAATGTATCCAAAATTTATTTGCTAGTCCTTGCACATCTCTGGAGTTGGAACAATTTACAAAACCTAGAAATTTGTTGATTGTATCGCCACCGTTCGCATGTGTTAAGGTCGCTGCACCCTTACCGGCACAGCACGAACCGGCACAGCACGAACCGGCACAGCCAGACAAAATATTTTTATATGACAACCCAGTTAGCTAATTCACATCAACCGGCACCCGCAGATACCGGCACCCGCAGATACCGGCACGTAACGGAAACTTCATTGCCGGTCACTTTCGGTGGCTAGAAATCAGCCCGGATTTTGTCGGTGCTGGTCTAGTTTCGAAGCTAATATGGGATCACCTTTCACTGAAAGTTTCCTTTCAGTTTTATGCCATTATATGTGCACGAGAAATGCCGATTCCGGTCGTTGCATGTCTGTGCTGGTTCGTGCTGTGCCGGTAAGTGTTCAGCGACCTTTGTGGTTATTGACAATTGTTCCTCTTTAAAGCACCTGGCCTGATCCACACTCAAAGAAAAAAGCCACATGCTTTAGTTTCTTCCAGAGTGAGGTTCGATATCACTTAAATTATTCTTTAAATTATTATTCTGGGACATCTGTTTTTCAAAGTGGTATAAAAATAAAAAAATATTTACAAAAAATTTTAGCAATTTCCAAGAAATTACCTCCTATTTTTAGAAGATGAGTCCTCCCGGTCCCCTCTCACATGCAAACCCTGGCGAACAAGTGTCAGTATTATATCAACCAGTTTAGCCAAGGGGTCGGGACACCCGTGCCGCACATGGTTCACTGGGGGCCGTGCTACGCGCATGGTCATATCAAAGTTCCGAGCAATCCAAAATTTTACTAAAAAGCATATGTTAATTGAGAAATTTTGGTAGAAAATTTAGTAAAATTAAAAAGAAAACCTAAAATATGGGAAAAGGTTGCAGGGTGTTCAGTATAAAAGTACCAAAAACATGAATCCCTCCACGGAAGTGATGCATGTTACAACTCTCCCCCATTAAAAATTATGTCTTGACGAGATTTATTTCCTTGTGAGAGATTCGTATCTAAGTCCGGGACATCCATTCTGTATAAACAATGAATTTTCTTCCAGAAACCACCATACATGTATGCATGTACGTTACTCTGACCATTGTGTCGTAGGTTCATAATTTTGACCAAGCATTTCCAATGCTCTGGATAATTTCCAAATTACAAGGGAAGATAAGATTTTATGCGAAAAGTTTGAACAATTTAACTTTTTACTTGTTACATGAGAAGTGGTGGGGGGGGGGGGGGGTATTAAATTCAGAATTTGCAGAAATTCTGTGGAAACGTACAAAAATCAATAATCAATATTTGCCCTTGAGAGAATCCTTTCTATTAAATGTGTCTGCCCTCCATTAATAAGATATGCCGAATCGTTCGTCCTGTCTGCAAGTAGCTATGTAACTATGGATATTTGTCGAGAATTTATTAGCTGATAAATATCAGCCCCGTTTATTAATTCAATAAAATCTTGGAAGAAAACTAGATGAAATTAATAAGTTTGATGAAGACCTTAATAGTGGTAGAGTTTTGTTTGTAGATAGATTTTCATTTGATAAAAAATAGATATTTGCTGTGAAAGTTTTTCTAATAGTATCAGGAATTATTTAGTTTCTTTCAATATTTTTTCAATTCTCTTTTTTGACAAATATGTAAATTTAACCATTTTATAGTTACAGTATAGGGTGATTCAGAATAATTTGGTTGTTTTTCACGTAGTATTTAATATATTGAGAAATACAGGTTTTACGATTATCGCTAGGACATAAAATTACTTATCGTAAATCCTTTTCCAGATTTAGAATATATGAGTTTCAAGAATAGTTGTATTGGGATAAAACTCCATGGGTCAGAGGTTTTTCTATCACACTGAAAAACACACTTATTAGCAGAAAGTTGTAATATACGATCATCAAGAAAGTGATATTTGTAAAATAAATATAAAGTAAAGTTGAAAGATTATAGAATAGATATGCACCCGAACTATATAATAAGTATATATATATATATATATATATATGAGTAAATGTATTATAAAAAAGATATATGAATAAATAATAAAAATGTTACAAGGGACTGGTACTCACCGATCTAAACCTTGGCACTTGAGGAATTGGCTTTAAGCTAATGTTGAGACCCTTTGTTCTAACGTTTTGTTAGAATAATTATTTATTCCCGTCGAGACCATAAAAAAGGTGTTAATGTTAGTAATACTATCTTAACTTCAGTCGAGATCCGAAGCAAGATTTGTTATTGCCTTTGAGACCAGAAATAAAGTGTTTTGTTAGTAAAATATTATCCCAGTCGAGACCCGGCTTAAAGTGAATGTGTGTAAGTATCTTAACTTCAGTCGAGATTCGAAGTAAGATTCTCTATTTCCGTCGAGACCAGAAATAAAGTGTTTTAGTAGTAAAATACTATCTCAGTCAAGACCCGAGATAATAGTCTATAAGTCAGTCGAGACCCGACTTAAAGTGAATGTTAGTAAATCAATATCTTAACTTCAGTCGAGACCCGAACCAAGATTCTTTATTTCCATTGAGACCAGAAACAAAGTGTTTTGTTAGTAAAATATTATCCCAGTCGAGACCCGAGATAATATTCTTTAAGCCAGTCGAGACCCGGGTTAAAGTGAATGTGTGTAAGTATCTTAACTTCAGTCGAGATTCGAAGTAAGATTCTCTATTTCCGTCGAGACCAGAAATAAAGTGTTTTATTAGTAAAGTACTATCTCAGTCGAGACCCGAGATAATATTCTTTATGTTAGTCGAGACCCGGCTTAAAGTGAATGTTAGTAAAGATCTTAACTTCAGTCTAGACCCGAAGCAAGATTCTTTATTTCCGTTGAGACCAGAGATAAAGTGTTTTGTTAGTAAAATATTATCCCAGTCGAGACCCGAGATAATATTCTTTAAGCCAGTCGAGACCCGGCTTAAAGTGAATGCTAATAAATATCTTAACTTCAATCTAGACCCGAAGCAAGATCCTTTATTTCCGTTGAGACCAGAAACAAAGTGTTTTGTTAGTAAAATATTATCCCAGTCGAGACCCGAGATAATATTCTTTAAGCCAGTCGAGACTCGGCTTAAAGTGAATGCTAGTAAGTATCTTAACTTCAGTCGAAACCCGAAGCAAGATTCTTTATTTCCGTCAAGACAAGAAATTAAGTGTTTTGTTAGTAAAATATTATCCCAGTCGACACCCGAGATAATATTCTTTAAGCCAGTCGAGACCCGGCTTAAAGTAAATGTTAGTAAATAAATATCTTAATTTCAGTCGAGACCCGAACCAAGATTCTTTATTTCCATTGAGACCAGAGATAAAGTGTTTTGTTAGTAAAATATTATCCCAGTCGAGACCCGAGATAATATTCTTTAAGCCAGTCGAGACCCGGCTTAAAGTGAATGTGTGTAAGTATCTTAACTTCAGTCGAGATTCGAAGTAAGAATCTCTATTTCCGTCGAGACCAGAAATAAAGTGTTTTATTAGTAAAATACTATCTCAGTCGAGACCCGAGATAATATTCTATATGTCAGTCGAGACCCGGCTTAAAGTGAATGTTAGTAAATATCTTAACTTCAGTCTAGACCCGAAGCAAGATTCTTTATTTCCGTTGAGACCAGAGATAAAGTGTTTTGTTAGTAAAATATTATCCCAGTCGAAACTCGAGATAATATTCTTTAAGCCAGTCGAGACCCGGCTTAAAGTGAATGTTAGTAAGTATCTTAACTTAAGTCGAGACCCGAAACAAGATTCTCTATTTCCGTCGAAACCAGGAATATAGTGTTTTATTAGTAAAATATTATCTCAGTCGAAACCCGAGATAATATTCTATAAGTGAGTCGAGACCCGACTTAAAGTGAATGTTAGTAAATCAATATCTTAACTTCAGTCGAGACTCGAAGCAAGATTCTTTATTTCCGTTGAGACCAGAAACAAAGTGTTTGTTAGTAAAATATTATTCTAGTCGAGACCCGAGATAATTTTCTTTAAGCCAGTCGAGACCCGGCGTAAATGATTCCGATACGCTTGTCTATCTTCAAGAATTAGTTATTTAAGAAGACTGCTAGGAGCCCTTAATTCAGATCTTCGATTTAATAATTATCGTACCCAAATACATTTATTTTCTCTTTTGTTTAATGTGTTCTAAATTTTGGCTTTCATTAATTCAGATATTTCCATAATACTTTTTTGGATCAACCTCTTTCTACTCATTTTGAGGAATACAAACTCTAACTAATGTTTGCGATATAAGGTTGATAACTTCCATAAATCAAGTTCATCTGACCGTTTACTACATCCGCCATGCTTAAAATTCACATAGAATTGAAGTTAAATGTGTGGACTTGCTCTAAAAGGTAGAAAAGAGTGGAGCAAGCTCTCCAACTTGACGCGCAAGTAAGCATTTCGACCTACGAGGGGCATAGAGAAGTGAAGAGAGTCTCTACTTGTGCAAGTAAATTTCCGAGTCTGAATGGGCCTGAAGATATTTCGTCATTTAAACTGAGCTTCATTAGCAGAAATCTAAAACTGTAGCTCGGTTGGTAAGGGTGCCAACTTTAGTTTTATTAGTTTTGCGAGATTTGGTAAATTTTAAGCAAGGTAGGGCATCCAGTCTGAATCTTACCAGCTCTGAAGAACCTTTTTCCATTCGTTCAATCTACATTCATTCAGGTTAAAAAAAAATCTTCATCTAGAAATCATCCAACGAGTTCATGATATCTCTACTATGACTGACAACTAAAAATTTGTTCGCTTCGCTTTTGCTGACATCAAGCAGAGGTATCTCCTCTGTAGATAATGGAACCCGCTATACTGTCAGCCCAGTGGTGGATGAAGGGAGAAGATGGTAGCTTTGGATTGGGTACTTCTCCGTAGTGGGAGGTGGTAACCGCTATTCGGTGCGGGTGACATTGATTATTGGGCTGATCCCAACCCACGCCAAGGAACAGCATACGCTGAGGGATGCGCGCCCAAAAGGGATCCTTAGTCACTAGTATGTACGAACTCTGGATACCAGGCAATCTCCAGTTTTAATTTAGCCTTACCGTGGTACTGCAAATCTCTGTCACGGGTGACTCTCACCTCTTCGTTACACGTGGGAGCAAAATGACAAAAATTGGCTCAGCACAGCTCGCAGCGAATTATCAGGCGGCAATATTGGTATAGATATACATGCAGAGGGTCCGCACGGCACAACTGTATATGCACTGACAACTAGGCAGCCATCAAAACGATGGATGTCGTGCTGGTAAAATCAATATTGGTGCATTCATGTAAGAGGAGCCTTGGCACAAGGTGAACCTATGTTGAATTAGCTAGTAACAAGGATATTATCCCAGGGGACGATATGGCTGATGAGTTGGCCAAAAAGGCCTCTGAAATGGATAGCTTCGTAGCGGTAGCTTATGTTAGGGTCCCAATAAGAGCTTGAAAAGAGGAGATCATTAGGGGTGCATATCAAAAAGAAAGCCTCCGGTGGAACAGCAGCAGGAAAACCTGCCGTACAGCGAGGTAATTGTGACCTGCATATGCCAGGAAGAGAACTCCTTAATGAGAGTAGACACAGTAGGCCAAATACCAGAAATATAGAAGGAGTCATTACGGGTCACTGAGCCATAGGGGAACATGCTAAAAGGTTTGGTATAGCGGCGAAATATTTCTACGGGATCTGGATGGATTTGACGGAAATCGAATCCGTCTAACACGAATTTTGCAAGTGTCCTGCTCTGACGAATAAAAGAGGTAGGCTATTAGGTAGCTACTTCTTTTGAAGTCGGGGGGAGCTACAAAGTAAAGAGTTCAGATGTATACCGAGATTTCTAATGGAAGCGGAATGGCCGGTTTCAAAGGTTATTCCATTAGAGGCATAATGCACCCCTAGTCTTCTACCGCCACATCTCTTACCTAGCCTAACCTGACCTATCAATTCCTTCAGTCACGTACAGAAATTAGACTTAAAATTTTTTTATGCTTCTTCAACTAATCCGTAATACGACACTTTTAGCCAAGTCTCACAATCTTGTTACGTACCGGTAAGTGCACTGGTATAACCTATAGTTTAGTTGCTAGCTGCAGAGCATAAGTATAGCTTTTATCATCTGCCATCTGATTTTATTAAGTACCAAAACTTCTATATTGTACTCTTTTCATTCCTCTATGGACTTGATTTAACTTTCCATTCGGTAGTAAAATTTTCACATTCCATTAACCACATTCCATTAAACAAAAAAGTCGTCAATGTTGAATCAGTCAATCCAGTTTCCCAGTATCGTCTCCTGGTGCTAAACATAACATTTTCTTTAAAATAAAAGGTTTCTAACATTCATCTAGCACCGTCTACCTCCTTTGGGAGGAGCAGAACTATCGAAATTTAGTGCATCAAATAATAGGAGTTGGTTGAATTCAGAAATATTTAGTTATAGAACATTGATATACCTTCATATATAGAAAATGTACCCCATAAGTGTATTTCCTGATGCTCACATACCTCTCCCCTTTTAAAATTTAAAAGATCATTACACACTTCTCTACTTCAACTTTGACATAATTTCAATGGTGCACTGAATTGCAGTAATTCTTTGGATCATTACCTTTTTGCCGTTATGCACTTTCTTCGTTCAAAGTTTCCTATACGAAAATCGATTTTCTTTTCATTTCAATTGGAGTTATCTTCTCCACGTAATGAAATTCTTTGAATGCTCTGCTGTAACTTTCTAAGTCTGCTGTCTTCATTTTGGATGAGATTTTCATTGAATGCTATCTGACAGACTTGTAAGTTTCTTCAAACTTTTTAATGAACCTTGTCGTTTCCATAGAAATACATACAGACTCGTACGTACATACGTTTTATGTGTTCGTATTAATGACACGTGACAATAGTAAAATTGTACAATTATGATTGTGCAATCGTTGATTGTAGTAAAACTAGATTTTGAAGAGAAAAACTTGAAAAATACGAACTGAAATACAAGGAACGTTGCTACCTACAATGTGCTGGAAAAATTGCATTAAAATTATTTGTTGGATTTTTTTTTCGGAAGTAGTTACTAGGACGATAAAATGGGTAAAAATCCAATTTCAGTTAGTTAAATTATGAATCCTCAATTACTTTTCTGTTAGTGCGAATTTTGCACCCGTGCGAAGGTTTCTTTTTGAATATTGTATTACTGAGCTTCAGGATTTGTATTAGGTTAGGTTAATTTTGGTAAGTGGAGCGCTGCTAGAAGACTAGCCAGCATCACTTAGACCTCCAGTGGGTTTTTGTGCCCCTTGACTTCATGGGTTAACGTTTAAAAGTACCTACCCTAGTTCCACCCTAGTTCCACCCTGCTTTCCTTAGGAATCTCAGAATATATCTGAACTTTTTACTCTGCAGCTCCCTGTAAGGATAGCCTAACTCTTTTAATCGTCGGAGTGGGGCACTCGCAAAGTACGTGTAGCACGGATTCGATAGGATTTGTCTTAAGATGAGGGACTCTTTTTTTGTTTTTAGTATTCAATAGTTTTGAAACTGTTTAGGGTGTATTGAATTCGTAGTTTCAGTTCTTTTTGTTGTTGTCATTTTTCTCTTTAAAACAATACCATACTTTCTACTTCTTCGCCAAATTCACTCTTGAAGTTGGCCAACAAGAACTCTTCTTCTTTCTTATCAGAACTACTTTTTTTGTACTCCATATCATGCAGAGTTCACGCGCACAGTGGCAGCACATTCGCCGTGTTGGCACAACCTGAGCAGTGTCACAAGCTGTCAGTAGCACAGGTGTAGCATACTGCATAGTGAAGTATGCTGCTTTAATATTGTTACTTCCCAAATTTTGAAAAGTAAGATCCTATATGACTTTGATTAGCTACATTTCATGTTACTTGCTAAAAACTTGTGGCATCTAATCTAATTATGATCGGAGAATGATTTCAATAAATGTCTGGTTCGTAAAATTATAACAAATTTCGAATATTTTCGATATATACGGGATTTTCGAATTTCTCGAAAAACTAATTATGTTTTTCGAACTGCAACTGAGCAATTAGATTTATTTTACCAGTTAAAAAATTACCTTTTCGACAAATATGT
Organism: Dioctria linearis; assembly: GCA_963930735.1. NCBI lineage: Eukaryota > Metazoa > Arthropoda > Insecta > Diptera > Asilidae > Dioctria > Dioctria linearis. The sequence continues at coordinate 27,726,027 of OZ005740.1, forward strand.
TCCTCTTCGTAATAGAAAGGTGGGCAATAGTCTCTATCCCTGGTACGCGGGGCGGATAAATGAGCGTGATTTTCTCTTACGCCAGTACAAAAGACTGAAAACAATTCAATCCCTTACGATGTATAAAAAGGCTCGTAACAACGTTACCTGTGCTATTCGTAATGATAAGCGACACATTTTTGGGTCAAAGCTAAACCCTAATCTACCAGATCCTGTGGAAAAATCGGAAAGATGCCGGAGTTTATGAAAAATGCAACTGTGAATGCCACTTTAGTGCAGATGAGCTCAAATATATTTTTAGTTCTAATTGAGGTTACTCAGTTATTTCTTCTGATGTTTCCACGCTCTCAAGACATCATACTCGTGACTTATCTATCCTGGCGTTAAATTTTAGCTAGAATGGATGAAATGATATAGGCTATGGTTAAGATAAAATCAGAGGCAGTGGGTCCAGACAAATTGTACCCTCGTTTTATTAAACATCTTCTACCAAGCGTCTTCCCATATCATCTGCATATTTTTAACACATGTCTTATGTCCTCTTGCTTTCCCCAGTCATAGAAACGTGTTAATGTTTTGGCTTTCGCAAAGAATTTCAGACCTACTGATATAACGGACTACAGACCCATAAGTATTTTATGCTATCTTGCCAAAATGGTCGAAAGACGAATGTATAAGCAGATAGTTGAATTCATTTCTATCTGGTTTCTAGGCACAGCATAATTTTAAGACCCCACTATTGAAAATTACTACGGATATTAGGGCCGCGCTGGATAGGAATGATCTCTATATATTAGTGATGTTAGATTTTAGCAAAGCTTTTGATTGCGGCAATCACGCGGAATTACTCGAGAAACTCTCCTCGCTTTTTCGGTTCTCTTCCTCTGCCGTATGACTAGTGGATAGCTTCCTGACAAATCGGCTACTATGTGCAAAATGACATGCAATGACCATTCAAATACTTTTATAGTAAATCGTGGTGTGCCACAGGGCTACATTCTGGGTCCGCTACTGTTTAGCTTATACATTATTGATCTACCCTGCTATGTTGAGGATGCGCTTGTCCATTTATATGCTGATGATGTGCCTCTGTACTTTGGGAGACCTATTGGATTAATGGTTGACTGCGGTGAACATGGATTTAGTGAGAGTCTACAATTGTTCCTTAGACAATGATATCACGTTGAATCCTGGCAAATCTATGTATCTAGCTTTTACTCTGAGCTCTATGAATTCTTGTGATTTTCCACCCGTTTTATTGAATGGTGTCACTTTAAGATTTGAGCGCAAGGCCTCCATTTTAGGAGTGATACTTGAAACATGAATAAAATGCTGTGAATATGTCACTGTCATTCTTAGGAGGATCTATGTTGGACTTTGCACACTTTGGTTGTCTGCTGGTACTTCACTTGTATGCTCAATCGTCTTTGCTTTACCTTCTATGAAATTTGTCACGTTTTACTTTTTATTTTGTTGCTTTCTTTTGCTATCACTGCTTTTATTAATTTTTTTTTATATCTTCATATACCCTTTTATATTTACACACAATCTTCTTATCAAGCTTAGATATACATATATATTATAATTAGCTATTAAAATTGTTTTCCCTCTAGTAAATTTATAGTACTTAAAAGATTTGTAATCTTGTCTACGGATACTGGCAATAAACTATTGTATTGTATTGTATTACAGTTTTTTGTATTATTTTATTCCCATAATCATCGTCATAGGAAAGAAAAATCTTATGATTCAATTTTCGAATAACTTTTCTTTCGAAAAATCATTTGGTAAATATCAAAATAATACCGTCTCCATAATCAATAGTCTTTGCTCCTTATCATTTAAATAAAATGTAACATCTAAAGCCCGTCTTAGGTATAATGTTCTGAAAATATATCCAAAATTGCTCGGCCGTTAAGTCCCAATGTGGGTTTAGAATAAAAAAGGGGGCAGGTGCCGGTTTTAGAAATGACAAGACAGGCGATATTCAAATAACCAAAAATTCACCAATTTATTTGATCACAAAATAATTCTTAAAACCTATGAAATTCAGTTACTTAACCCTAATTCAATTCACAATTCACTTACTAATGTATACTAATAGAAAAGAATAATGGGTATGAGTCTCTACTGGCGACTTTTATTCCTTAATCTTTAATAGAAAAAGAAATTATTAATAATCAACTCAAACTAAAGGGGTTAGAATTTTGAGTGACAGAGTGAGCGTCATACAGCTGGTCATAAAAAGTCTGGGGTCAATACTCCCAATTTAGGGTGCTGAAAATATATTTAAATTAAATATATTAAATTTGTTAGTATATAAAAGGGATTCAGAAATAATTTCCTTGGATTTGGTTAAGCAAGACTGCAAATGGTTTCAGAACTACCGATCTATCTTGTGGCTTGGTCAAATCGCACTAAAAGGCACACGCAAGTAAATCGGGCGACTTACGCCATACTCTCTTTCTCGCTTAATTTTTTCCTTTGGCTGCAGATAATTGGCATTGTGAGCAATAATAAAATTACATTCTACCTAATTTGTGGAGACCTAATCAAACAACATATCTAAGACATTGGAAGCATGTTAAAAGCTTTGTTATGGTCGCAGCATACTACACTATGCAGTATGCTACACCTGTGCTACTGACAGCTGGTGACAGTGCTCAGATTGTGCCAACATGGCGAATGTGCTGTCACTCTGATCAGACTGTGGGCGTGAACTCTGGCTGAGATGGAGTACAAAAAAAGTAGTTCTGATAGGAAAGAAGAAGAGTTCGTTTTGGCCAACTTCAAGAGTGAATTTCGTAAAGAAGGCGGCTAGAAAGTGTGATGTTGTTTTATAAAGAAAAATGACGACAACGACAAGAAAAGTAGCCACAAATTCAATGCATTCTAAATGGATATGACAAGGTAAATCAACAAAAAACTCAGCAAAGGCATGGATTGGTGGAATAAATTCGGAAAATTTCAGATCTAAAATTTTCAATTTGGTCTGTCTCTATAAATTCTTTGAAAAAGAACTGCCACTACATATACAACGGCTTTGATAACGGACGAGGAATTTACGATTTCGTTTGCTCAGGGAGTATTGTTGGTGCGCACAGACAAATTTACTGAGTGCGAGGTCGAAAACTTAAGAAAAGTTTCGTGGCCAGAGTTTCTTGAAAAGAAAACGAGAAAAAAGAACGAATTTTAAAAGAACAAGGGGGAGATCCAAATGAAAAGCGTTGCTCGTGGGAACATCTCACGGTATATTGAACACTCGTCCTAGTCGAGAGGAAATTCTAATAGAAATCTCGCGATATAGATCATTGTCCTTAAATTAATGGTAATGACGTAACCCCAACTAAATAAAAAGGGTAGGTACAAGGTATTATCTTTAGCCCATGTGGAATTCTCAATAATATCTTTAAATTTTGATCAGATCAGTGCCACGGTATGGGTCTCTATCCGCGATTTAAGTGGACAGTCCAGATATACACCGAACCAGTCTAAAGCACTTCATAAATAGCAGGTTATGATACGTTCGAAGCCCTGACCTTCCACTGTAGTTGTACATTTAACAGAATAAGGAACATTTGAGCTGAAAATAAGACTTGAACTATATTTAGGCCAGACATGGATGTCTAGGAGTGTGTGTCCAATTATAAAAAAATTTTTATGAAGCATTTTCAGAGAAGACTCTAGGAGGCTTCCTCGGGATCAACATAATTAAGTATTAAAATCGGTACTTGCACACAGTCTTCTACATCCATACTAATAATTATGTTAGCAAATGCCTCATTTTTCGTTGTTACACTGAGATTCGTTCCAGTTTTTAGTAGCTTCCAGGATCCCAGCACGGATCAGTCTAGAGGATTTAAAAAAAAAATTAATCCTGTTAAGATCATAACACTTGAATTAGGCTTATTTAGCATAACTGTGAAGTCAACACCTGAATGCACAAGGATTAGATCAATTCATCTTCTCAGATCTAAGCTAGACCATGAACTTAGGAATTAACGAAATCGTTAGTTTTATAAATATTTGCGACTGGTTCTAGTTTCATGAATTTCATGAATTTCTCAAGCAATAGACGACTCGCTTGGCAAGATCTAATGGAAGTGGTATTACAAATGTCTATTTAAGACTGGTAGGTCCTATGACCTGGAGCCGCCATTTTGATCTAACATATCCTAACAGTCTTCTCTTCTCTCTTTCTCTCTGTATCTTGCTCTTGCTTTCTCCTTCTGTCTCTTTCATCCCCTTTCTCTCTCTCTCTCGCTCTCTCTCTCTCTCCCGGAAGTATAATAACACGACTTGCTTAATATTAGTAAAATGATGCAAGACTTTTTCGCTAGATGATATTTATTTGATTGGTTCTGGGGTACTAAGGCAGAGCCCGATATTTTCAAAATCTCAGAGCTCTTGTGATAGATTGAGAGATCATAATTCCAGAAAATTTAAGTTATGCGTTTCTACAAATACATTTGCCAGTAAGTTTACTTTTACCTGCACATAATATTCACCTATAGTTCAAAGACTTTAAATTTCGAGAATAACTATCTTACTCGAAACTTTGTCGAAAACTTTGTAGATATACGATACAACTAATTTTATCAATTAATTTAAATTCAATGAAACGTAATTAATAAATTTAGTCTGATTGTCTAATTTGTTTACTCAAAAGCTTCCATCTTCATTTTTGACAGCTCTATTAATTACAGATAAAATTATGCATGATGCAAAATTTCTTAAAATCATAATTTATAAGACTCTATGAGACATGGAATTTCTTGTGGGGAGCATTACCTTCAAATGGCTAATTGTGGCAGGTGGCATTTTCTTTTAAGGAATTAGAAAGTATTAAATAATTTCATTCCAGATTAGACGAGAAAACATTTTATTGCAAGTATGTGTGTAGTAAGGAAAAGTTTTTATCCTCACTTGACCATGAGTACTATCTCCTTGAAGCACTTTGCCCGAATATCAAACAAAATTTCCTAATCCTTTAGAAGAAGATTGTATGAGTTGAGCAATGTAAGAATAAACTTTAGAAACTCCTACACTCTTGTCGTTAGTTTTATATTCTAACACAGTTTGATGTAGGTAGGTATATATAGAGGAAATAAATATACTTTTTAGGTTATGTGTATGGGAAACAGTGCATTGCTTGATTTTTATTTGGGACTTTTGCGATACAAACTGGGACATGTCTACATATCTTATTGCTCTTGAAGTATATGTAGTCTGTTTTATATTAAGAGATATAAATTATGCTTTCCTGATATGTAGCCTTAAGGCTGGAACACAATGTGGCGCGGTAGCTCGTAGCTGGCGCAGTAGCTGCTGGTGTAGCTTGCACTGGCGCGCGACTTGTAGCTAATATTGGTTACAATTATGCAGCTTGTAGCCAATGGTACAGAATTAGCTGACGGTGAAAGATCTTTCATTATTTACTTTTACTTTGATCTATAGAATTTGAAAATATTATTTAATATGGAAGAATTACAAGAAATGGCCTTTTTTGCATGTGTAGTGGAATTGTGATTTTCACTTATAAATATTTAAAGCCAAAAAACGTAGAAAGTGGTTGGTTAGACCTCTATATCAACAGAAGAATAGTTCAGGATTCTATGAAAAAACACATAAATATATAAAGGAGAATGATGACGAACTTTTCTTCAAAGCCACTCGAATGAGTAAAATTCAATACGAATTACTTTTGAGTCTAGTAAGAAATAATTTAAAGAAGTCTTCCATAAGAAAGCCTATAGATCCGGAATGTCGACTTGTACTAACGTTAATGTAAGCTATAAAATAAACAAATATTCTAATTTTGTATTAAATATTTGCTATTTATGTATCTAGGTATCTCTCACAAGGTGTTTCACGACACACTATACTTAGCATGGAGCTTTCGCATTGGTGTATTCACTGTAAGAAAAATTATTATTGAGTTTTGCGAAGTACTATGGAATTTGTTATCTCCAGTTTACATGCCAGAGATGAATATCTCAGATTGGACAAAAATTGCACTGGAATTGAATCAAAAATGGCAAATGCCTAACTGTATGGGCTGCATTGATGGAAAACATGTTGCCATAAAGTGTCCTCCCAAAAGTGGTTCTAAGTTTTATAATTATAAACGGCACTTCAGCATTGTTTTATTGGCAGTGTATGGCGCCAATTATGTTTTCACATCTGTAGATGTTTGAGCTTTCGGCAGTCAAAGTGATGGTGGAATATTCCGTTTTTCTGTTTTTGTGAACAAAATTCTTGCTAATGAGATTAATATACCTCCACCAATTTCGCTACCGAATTCGGAGAAAGTTGTACCACACTATTTTGTTGGTGACAGTGCATTTCTCTTGCGTAAAAATTTAATGAGGCCATATCCAGGCCTTTTAATAAACAAGGAGAAGACTTTACAAACTTTCAAGAGCATGTCGTACAATTCAAAATACATTTGGAATTTTAACCACTCGATGGCGGGCTCTCGGTAGTCCAATTGAGTTTCATCCGGAAAACGCAGACAAAGTTGTCCTAGCATGTGTAATTTTACATAATTTTTTGAAAATAACAGACAATCTATATAATTGTAGTGTATATTGTCCCTCAAGTTATTGCGATTCTTACGATGACAATGACAAAGTTACAGAAGGTGCTTGGCGACAGGAAAATATCACTTTGAAGACAGTTCGTCGATTCAGAGGCAATAATAGCACTCGAGAAGCCTTCGAAATACGCGAAGTTTTACTGCTGGTTTTTATTTAAAAGTTTTTCCGTACATACTCCTCTGATCTCTGATGTGTAAATAAATTTTTTAATATTCAATCCTATTTTTTTTATACTTTGCAGTTGCTAAACTAATAGTGATAAGATTCTAAGATCTTTTCTTTAAGGCAACCCGAATGAATAAAATCCAGGATGATTTATTTTTGAATTCAGATTTATTTAGAAAAGTAATTAAACAAAATATAGTTAATTATTATTGCTGCTGTCCTCGTACAAACTTAACTCGAATTCATTCAAATAAGACAGCAATTGAAACTTTGCCTCATTTTTTATCCTTAGAGGAAACTTATTAAGTTTTTGCACTAAGCTTCTGCAAAATATGTTATCTTCGCCATCGTCGCTTGCTGTAGAAGAAGCGGCTGCAGCTTCCTCTCTTTTTTTCAGGAAACTCTGAATGGGCGATATTGTACCCAATAAGTTTTCCTCCAGTTCTTGCTCAACATTTCTTCGCTTCATTCTCACTCCACTACACCTAGTGACATGGGTCGAAGAACATATTTCTTTTTCCTGTCGATTTTCAGTGCTGGTACTACTATCAGGGCAAGGAAGCGAGGACAAGCTTTCACCACCAATTTCGTGTCCACTCGGGGGCTAAACACAGCCTCATCAAACATTGAATCAATTTCGAAGGCTGCCAATGAAGAGGAGCCACCGGTGGTGCCATCAAGCCTATATTCTTCGTTTTCAGCAGAATAGTTGGATTTTGTTCTGAAAATTAAGTTATAAGAATAAAAATTAACAATCAACAAATGTTTTCATTTACGTTCTAGGCTTTACATAGTCTGTTAAAAACTCCATCTGCTTAGCGTACTTCCATCCGCTTCCTTCCTCCTCTGCTTCTTGTCCCGATACTTTTCGGTTTTTTAATTTGTCACGGTTGTACGAATCACGTAATCGTTTCCATTTGTTTTTGCAGACTTCAACTAAAAAGACGATTTTATTTTGTTATTAATTCAGTCTTATAACATTAACTAATTCGTATTATGCTCTTACTTACAATTTAATTTGTATTCTCCCGCTATATCTTTCCAGATTTCAGCTTTTGTTTTTGTGTTCTTATATTGGGGATCTGTTAAATTATACAATATCGGCTTTTCCTTCATATTTTCTATAAAATTTTCCAAATTAAACTGCTTGCGAAGAAAGATTAATGTCAGATTTGGCGCGCGCGCCAAAAATTAAAATTTGGAAAAAATGAACTACACCGCCAGCGCCAGCTGCACATTGGAACGCCATCATAGATTTTCCGTGGTTTCAAATTTTGACAGGTCTGGCTACCGCGCCAGCTACGAGCTACCGCGCCACATTGTGTTCCGGCCTTTATACAGCCTCAAAACTGCCTTTCTAAAACAGAGATCAGCACCACATTTTCACACAGAGACAGATCAACTTTAATCTAACCCAAATTGTACTTTTCTCTTGAGGTCGTACCTTTTTGGTGACTGTTACTTTTAGTTCTATGTCCATATTTTGTGCATACATCACAAATGTTCCTTTTTCGTCTAAAATACATATATCTAGACTTGTCTATCAGTATGATGGTATTATATCAAATTCCAATGTACTTCCAGATTAATTAAGGACGTTAAATGTTTTGTAATGTAGCTGCAATCGATAACTACAGCTATATTACGGCATTTAGGTGGACAGTGTAGCGGTATGAAAAAAAAGATATGTGTGCTTATGTTTAATGCTGGATTTATTGAATAATTCCAATGTGACACTTCAATTTATAAATTCACTACAATTTAAATTTTTCACTAATTTAATTCTGTTTATTAATTGTTCGATTGCATATATAGTTATTATGCCGTATTTTGGCATGTATTTAACTAAATGCAATTTGTAGCCTTTTCTAATTTTACGCGTTATACACTTATTCTAATTCACTTTGCGCTTAATTTAACTTAATTACTTAACTAATTTGTTTCTTTGCATGTATAATTAAAATGCCGAAAGCTGGCATGTATTTAATTTTTATGCACGAAACTTATTTACTAAATTAATTGACACAATACTTATCTGTAGAACAAAACTCAAAAACTTCCTGTCCTTTGCCAACACCCACTGCACACAACCTTTTAGCATGTAAAAATATTGTACCTTTAATGGCTCGTTATATTTTATGCTTATTGCTGAAAACTAAAAATTATTATTTGCTAAGAAAAACTTGTTAGATATTTCACGTGTGATCGCTGTCAAAAAACTGAGAGAGATCTTAGGAATTGCCCCCTTTTTATACGCTCTGAGCGGCCATTTTGACATACGTTCCACACGAAAAATGCAAATTAAGCATATTTTTCGACTTTGCTTGACTTGTATACTTATGTCAAAATGTGCCAATTTCCTTCAACTAATTTATTCAAAATTATCCATGAATTTTCGTACTTTATTTTATGAAATATTTTAACTTTTCTGAAATTTATCAAGATGGCGGCTTCCTGCCATATTATGACAATTTCCAATGTGGAACGCAAATATTTCTCATTTTTCTTGCGTCTCGTTTTCGCATCTTTCTCTTTCCCACTTATTATGGGAATTAATTTTACCTTTTTTCGCGAATATTTATTTACCTGGTAACTTTCGCGGTTTTTAAGAATTACCAACAGGTGGCGCGTAGCCAACTTCATCTAATTGACATTCTCGCGAGTCAATTTGACAGTCGCGATCGCGGTATTTTGTTGTGAAAGTTTCGAGTTTATTTATGTGTTTTTTCGGACAATTTATGGATTAATAATCCAGTTAAGTTTATTTTATTGTTTGTAAATGTTTATTTTTAATTATTGTGAGTTCCAGCATGAACAATTTGCAAGAAATATGCAAATTATGCAAAATTGTTCATGTTGGCAAAGTGATTTTTGAAATGTCAACAATAGTACAAATTGTTGCATTTCACTAATTATAATGTATGTACGTGTTGCAAGTTTTTATGTTTTGCATATTTAAACATATTTGCATGTTTTGCAAATGTTTATTATGCAGAGCATATGAACTTTGCGACGAAATTTCAATGTTTATATTTGCATGTGTTTGTTGTTGTACTGCCAAGAAATTGGTTTCTTTGCAGTTTTGCATGTATGTACTTAAATTTTTTATTGTACTGCATAATAGTCTCTTCAATTAGTTCTATTAAACTAATATCTATCTATTTTTTCCATTTCAGATACTTCTTGAAGATACAGGAGGCAAGTGATGACTGGACACAGGATATTGGAATTCTAGGGAAGTATTAAATACTTTATATATTGTATTTTAATTGTTTTCTTTTTTATTTTTCAGCTGTGTTCAACAGACGTATTAATGCTTATTTCCTTTCCAATGTGCAGTTCGGCTAAAATCTATAGAGTGAATGCTTTCAACAGGATACCACACTTAAATTTTACCATTTTGCAAGGTATAATCGAATTAAAAAATAGAATAAATGTGTAAGAGAGGAGATTGAGGAGAGGCGATTTACCCTCCTTTGAAGAAATAGTGTAGATGTATTTTCAAAAAAATTTATGTGGGTCTTAAAAAAATCACATTTGAATTGAACCTACAAATTCTATATTTTATTAGACAAAGATTAATTTCGATCCAAAAAGTAGACCTTTTTGAGTTTTTTGAAGCGACATAAAATAATTGGTATTTTGAAAATTTTAAATAAAAAAAACTGAGATAAAATATGATCGTGGAGTTTAGTGGAATATACCAAAAGATTTCTTGTGGGACCACTGACTTATAACAATGGACTGAGCGTATTGCCATTTTCCTAACGGAAAGAATGGCACAAGTTTTACAGTTTTCTCTTTCGCCCTCTGGCAGATTTGGAGCTACCAACATAAAATATTGCTTACTGAATGTTTTCTTATGAACATAAAATGTTCTTATGTTGGCTGCGGATACAATTACCGCAGAAAGAATAAAGTAAAGATAGTGTTTACCAGGCTCCGTGTCTCTCGCCCATACACAGGATTCAGGTAAGAATAACTTTTGAAAATTAAAGTCGGCAAATCTTTATCGTCATATGGAAGCGACCTTTTCTCCATATTGCAACATCAACATCTGCCTTCTATACTTAAGACTCTTTATGGTTACCATCCTAAACTACAGTTCACTGTAGAAGACGAGAGTATGGGATCTCTACCGTACTTAGACGTTAAGGTCATAAGAGAAAATAATTCAATAATAACTGACTGGTACCAAGACCCGACGGCCTCAAGTAGGACTTTGCACTACAAATCTTGTCATCCTGAGCACCAGAAAATAAACACAGCCAAAAACTTTATCGCCAGAGTTTTAAAGCTTAGCCATAAGAAATTCCATAGAGTGAACACAGAAAAGATTCGTAATATATTGAGCGAGAATTGCTTTCCGAAACCAGTAATGGGGAGGTTGTTGTTTCAACATCGCATACACAATGTTGGGGGTGGGTATAGTAATGAATTGGGAGGTTTGTTAAAATTTAAAGGTGCAACATATATTCCGGGGTTTTCTGAGAGGTTTCAAAAAATCCTTAAACCACAGCATCACCAAACTAAACTAGATTTAAAACTGCTCAAAACATTGAAAAAATGTTTCACCAAGTTAAAAGATCCTACTCCCAATGAACTACGTTCTGATGTTGTATACAAAATTCCTTGTAAAGGCAAAAATAACACGAACTCTCCGATCAGCTATGTTGGAACAACAGGGCAATTCCTTAGGAATAGGATTTCATATCATAAAACCGACTTAAAAGGCGGAAACCATAATAAAATCGCTCTAACGACTTGTCGTCTTTTCTGGCGCTGTGACGGGTGGACTTGGTGTTGCTGTGGGCTCCAATTGTAGTTCGATCATAGTGCATGCTGGCTTCAACCGGTCGATTGAAATTTTCGCCTTACGATTTTTCATTTCCACTACATAGTACTTGTCCCTTTTTCCCTCGATTCTATATGGGCCATCATATGGGGGTGTAAGAGATGGGCGAATTGTATCATTTCGTACGAAAACGTGTGTGCTAGTTTTTTAATCCTTGTGAACGAATACCGTTGGATTATCATGATGAGCTGCTTGCTTCGGCTTAAATAGAGCCATGTGTTTCCTGAGCTCTGTGACGAATTCTGTAGCTGACGGTTTTTTACTTGGCTCTGCGACAAATTCGCCGGGTAACCTTAATGTGCTACCGTATATCATTTCTGCCGGAGTTGCCTGTATATCTTCTTTGACTATGCATCGCATACCTAAAAGAATGATAGGTAGAACTTCACTCCAGTTAGCTGCCTTTTGGCACAACAATGCTGACTTCAACGCTCGATGCCATCTTTCTATTATGCCATTTGCCTGAGGGTGGTATTGCGTTGTACGGAAGTGTGTTATACCGAGCATTTTGGTGAGTTCGCTGAACAGTTCAGACTCGAATTGACGTCCCAAGTCTGTAGAAATCCGTCAGGGAATACCAAATCGGGATATCCACTCATCGATGAGAGCTTTTGCCACGGTAGTTGCTTTCATGTCTGGAAGCGGTAAGTCTTCTGGCCAACGCGTGAATTGGTCAATACAAGTCAAGCACTAGTTGAAGTTTCACGATGGAGGTAGCGGTCATATTAGATCGATGTTGATATGTGAAAACCGCTCGCTGGGTACTACGTATGTCGAAATAGCTGTCTTGATATGTCTGTGCACCCGTTAGCCCGTTGGAAGTGAATGCACATCTTCACCAGACGAGAGCAGTCCTGTCATAAGGATGGCCAAATAAATCTCGCAGCGATCAGCTTGGTCGTAGCTCTTGCTCCGGGATGGGACAATCCGTGGAGTTTGTAGAAAATCTCCTTTCGGCATGCTTTGGGGACAACTGGTCGTATATGATTCTGGGACGTGTCGCAATAAATAGTTTCTTCCATCTCTGTTAATTTCAATTCCTTAATTACCAAGGACAATTTTTGCGGATTCTTCACGAGTTCTTGAAAGCTTGAATCGTTCTTTTGTTCCATTGCTAACCTCTCAAAATTGATTGCAGTCGCGTTGGACGAAATAACATCAACTCGGCTACTGTGTTCTCACGGCCAGCGATGTAACGAATGCCAGTAGTGAACTGACCTATGAAGTCCAGATGTTGAGTTTGCCGGGGAGAAGTGTTATCTGCTTTTTGTTGGAAGGCAAACGTTAATGGCTTATGATCCGTTAGTACGTGAAAAATTCTTCACTCCAACTGATTTCGGAAGTACTTTATGGCTCTGTATATTGCACACATTTCTCTGTCGTAGGTACTGTATCTTTGTTCAGCAGGAGTAAATCGTTTCGAGTAGAAGGCGAGCGGTGTTGTCCTTCCACTGATTGTCTGTTCAGAGCGGTACCCACTGCCTTATCAGATGCGTCCACAAATAAACAAAGAGGTGCATTTGGTGCTGCATCTGTCAACAGTGTTGAATTAGACAGATCCATTTTACAAGCTTCTAACGCTACTGTATTGTCTTGCGTCCAATTCAAAGGAGTCGTGTCGTTTCTTTTATTGGTAGTAATCAGCGAGCGAAGTATCATCTGGTTATTTACCGCGCGTGGAATAAATCGATGGTAAAATGAAATCATGGCTAGAAATCCCTTCAGCTCCTTCACCGCCTTGGGATGTTCAAAGTTCTGAATAGCTAGAACATTTTCGGGCAACGGTTGAATGTCAGAATTGCTGATTTTGTGACCTAGGAAATTAATTTCCTCCTTACCGAATTGACACTTCAATGCGTTAATAGTGAGACCATGTTGGCGTAAAACTTGCATAATCGTTCGTAGATGTTTGCGATGTTGTTCAAAGTTCTCCGAAGCTATGAAAACGTCATCGACATAAGAGAAAACGAAGTCGTGTCCTCGAAGAATCTCGTGCATGAAGCGCTGTAGCATTTGGCCGACGTTGCATAACCCAAATGTCCTATACCGGAACTCAAAAAATCCGAAGGGCGTACTAATATCGATTTTTGGCACGTCCAATGATTCGATAGGTATCTGATGATAAAAGCACGCTGTAAGTCGAGCTTGCAGAAAATTTTATTGCCAAGGCAAACGTGAGTCAAGTCCTGAATGACAGAATGGGATATCGGTCCGGCACCGTAATAGCGTTGAGGCGGCGATAATCACCACATGGGCGCCATCCACCATCAGAATTTTGTACCATTTGCAGAGGGCTTGCTCAATTGCTCTTGGAAGGTTAACAAATCCCATGCTGTAATAAAAATTCAAATTCTGCCCGAGCTGCCTTTAGCCTGTCGGGAGGTAGTGGAAGGGTGCGCGCGACCATTGGAGGTCCTTTTGTTTCGATGTGATGAGTACCCTTGGTAATAGTCTGGGACTTGTTAGTTGACAATATTGTTACATCCGCAAATTCCTTCAAAATGTCAGCGAATGGACTGTTTACAACAATTGTCGAAATTGTTTGATGTCGAATCTTCTTGAAACAGATAGGAATATTAATATTAGTTATACTGTCAATTCATTTACCTCCTTTCACGTCGACTAGCCATCCAAATCTGCTGAGGAAATCTGCGCCTAAGATTGCATGTTTTTGTTTTTGCAATAACAAAATTCCATTGATACGGACGTCTCAACCCAAGATTCAAGGTCCAACGTCGTTCACCAAATGTAGGGATCAAGCTGCCATTAGCTGCATATAAACATAATTTCGCTGGTGGATTCAGCACTTCTTTGGTTGAAGGAGGAACAATCGACACGTCAGCACTAGTTTCGATTAAGAATTGTTGTTGTTAGCTCTTGTCTCGTATAAAAAGGCGATGACTAGCTAGACTGGCTAGACTGTTCAAGCTAGCCTCATCTACCGAACCGTCCTTGACGATAAATCACCCTCCGACCTATCTACTGTAACAGTGGACACACTGCTGAACTCGCCTACTCCCAATATTTTTTCAGGCATTTCTGCTAACGCCCGAATATTATCCTTGCTCGTGAATAAAATTATACGCACTTGTTGTGGCAATCGATTTAGCCAGAGAGATCGCCGGCTATTTGGTTTGCGCAGGTTTAAGCACAATTTTTAACCTGCGGCATTACCCAAGATAGCACAAAATTTAACCACGTTCTAGGCGCGATTGACAGCAAGGTGTTAGCCCAGGTTCGTGATGCCGTACTTAATTCTCCGCGTGTTAATAAATAAGCAAATATAAAGGAGACCTTAATTAGACGATATTCCGATTCGGTTGAGAAAAAAATCACCCGCCTTTTGAAAGAAGTCTCATTAGGTGACAAGCGTCTTACGCAATTGCTAAACGACATGGAGCACCTAGCAGGTACTACTACATCTGAGATTAAAAATTGTGCTTCAACCTGCGCAAACCAAAATATCTGGCCAATCGGCCCAAAATGATGGCGGGCGTAAAGAAATTCTTGCAATTTCTGAAGCAGATTCATTTTGTTGCTCGCCCTCCGGTTGGGTACTTTAATATTCGTCTTGGTCCTCGTCGTTGCCTCCCATCTTTTGCAGTATAATTTTTAACGTCCAGATAAGAGTCGATATCGTAATTTCCAGGGAGGAAGAGATTTTGTTTGGAACCGACCGCACAATAATTTTCGTTCACGGATAAGTTTAATCTAACCCGATCACGTTGGGGTCACCACTTTGTGGGGATATAAAGGTTCGACACGTCGAAAGAGAGCGCAAAGAAATTACAACCGTAACTAATGAAATAGTTTATTTTAATGATTAAAATAATACATCAAATGCCTACCACGTTCGATGACACAATTGTTTTTCATGACGTTTATCTTGTGGCAACTTGTATATAAAAATTTGTGAACAATTCCTAAATTGTCCAGTGTTCAGCTGCCACACACTCAAATCTAAAAAATATTAACGCAACAAATAACCTGCAACGTTGCAGATATAAATCTATAATCAACAAGTCTTAGGTACTTGTCGAAGTTCAAAGTTCGATGAAGATGATGTAATAAAGGTTTGTTGACTCAGTACTAAAAAACTGATGGCACAGTAAATTGTCTTGCTGAATTCCTAATTACCCTCAACTCAACTGGTCTCTTCCCGCAAAATCTAATTCTTAAAATTGGCGTATCAGTTATTTTACGTAGTAATCTGCAACCTCCAAAATTATGCATTGCCATTAGATTGTAAAACGTTTTTCCTTGAAATATTTTCGAGGCTACAGTACCCACTGTATTATATCTCGAACACAGTTGATAATCTCATATTTCTCATTTGTGAGTTCAAAAGACTGCAGTCCTCGCTCCGAGATTGCTTCCCAATCATGATTTTAATAAATCTCAGTGGCAGTCGTTGCAAGCAGCTGGAATAGGCCAGAGAGGAGAGGACTGTTTTTCACACGAACAGTTTTCTATAGAGGCTGTTTGGGGAGTGACTTCCACTAAAAGACTGGTTATCCTCGCACTGGTCCTGTACTAACGTCTTTATAAACTACACATACCTTTTTTATTTTTCACTTTGCTACCCGGCACAATGGGTGGTGTTTGAAAACATTTAGTGTCAAATTTTAATGTCGAAAATATAGCATTAATAAAAGTTACTATTTTTGTGTAAACGCCTTTCTAAAATTTAATTGATTTTTTTTTTAAATTCTTTTCCACTTTTGTCCTCCAACCCAATAAAGTCACAGCAATGAAAACACAAATAGTAGCCATAGATTACAACATGCTTGGATAGCCTCCATGTGTATGTAGGTATAATTACTGTTTAGTCGCGTTACAGTTTGTATCATATAGTCTAGAATGAATAGTACGAGTTCCACGCGAACGAAGTCGCGAGATAAAAAGCTAGTCATTAATATGATGGCAAAATCATTACAGACACATTGACAAATACACACACCCACATACACACCATGGATTTTCAACATCTACTGAAATCTAAAACTAATTCCTATAAAATCGATGATGATATTTTTTGATACTTTGGTGCACCTGGTTCATTTGATAAATGAAATTCTTTCAGTTTCCTGCTAGCTACACATAAACTTTGCAGTTAAGTAAATTTCGTACAAATTTGGGGAGTCATACAAACATATGTACCTACATACAGATCTACACACCTACGTTCATGTAAACAAAATTCCCGGCTTTGAAAAGTGAAGAATTTATTGATAACATTTTCCTGTAAATTGGAAAAAAAGATCAGGAAAACAGGCGGGTGGGGGAGGGGAAAGATACTTTTTTTGAAATTTATCTATGCATCTAATGAAACCAATTTCTCTCTCTCTATATATATATATATATATACATAGTTGCTCTAGATATTTTTATATGTAAGTACATAAGTGCATAGCAAACATGAAAAATACTATGGATACTAATGCAACATGAAAATGTTGTAATATGTAGTAGAAAATAGGAAATTC
Organism: Dioctria linearis; assembly: GCA_963930735.1. Lineage (NCBI taxonomy): Eukaryota > Metazoa > Arthropoda > Insecta > Diptera > Asilidae > Dioctria > Dioctria linearis. The sequence goes on from OZ005740.1 coordinate 27,743,132, forward strand.
TATAGAGAAATTAGTAAATTTAGTATTTAACATAATGAAAAACAAGAGAAAAAGTTATAATTGGTCTAAGAACAATAATATTATACCCTAGATGATAATAAAAGTTAAAAGAAGTGTAAACCCAAAGTTTTATATGGCAACACGAAGAAAGGGCTGCCCAATTTAGTCCATTTTTGGAATTTTTTTTTACTATTCTTATTAGAACATCATGTATTAAATTTCAGCCGTCTATTCAATTCAATTCTATTTTTTATTAAGGGTATTATACATCAAGATTATATGCACAAAATATATTATTTGGAGGAAACTACTGAGAGACAAATAAAATAAGTAAAAAAGGAGTTTTCAAACAAAACTGAGGCCAAGCCGCATGAAAAAGTAGAAAATAAACTTTTCTTCACACACAGAGGTGGACTCAGATTTTTTGATTGGGACATTTCTCTTGAATATTCTTTCTCTTCATGAATCAATTCACTTATTGCCTCTGATTGATCATACCTGAAATATATCGGTGATTGTCAGTGAATAAAATCTGAGTCCACCTCTGTGTGTGAAGAAAAGTTTATTTTTACTTTTTCACGCGACTTGGCCTCAGTTTCGTGTTTGAAAACTCGTTTTTTACTTATTTTATTTTCTGGCTTTTTCACGTTAACTAAATTCTTATTACGTGCTGCATGGAGATATTTTAAAACAATTTTATGACGGCTGAAAAGACACTGATTTACCAGTTTTTCAAAAAATTTATTCGAGTAAAAATTATTTTTATTTACAGAACTTTTGTGTCAAAATATCGCTTAAGCACAAAAGATTTTAATTGAAAATTTTCTTGCTAAATACAACAATGAAAGTTAAATTTTAGTTGTTGCCTGAGTTTTCTTTACGGCTGCGACGCACTTCACCATGGTTAGTGATACTCTCGAGATTATATGTTGGGACGATGCAGATTGTGTGCAGCGCTTTTTAGTTGTATTTCAACTTGATCCCATATAACATGAATTTTTCTGATTTTCCATGTTTTCCGCAGACTTTTCCTATTACTATGATTTTTTTTAAAAATTTACCCCGATTTTTCATGCAAGTTTTCATGATTGTTGAAGAGAAAGTATTTATGCCAGTAGGACGGAAAAAAATGATTCCGCATAGCTTATAAAACTTGTTTGTCGGAAAATTTTCCGGAAAATTCGGAAAATTCCGGAAATTTTCCAGAAAAATTGGAAAATTCTGCATTTTTCCTGAAACAGATTTATCACTAATCATATCGATGAAAATTTGTCCGATGATTTTCCCGCTTTTCCGGGTTTTCATGGAGTTTTCCATAAAAGCAACTTTATACAACTCATTTGCTCTACAACTTTGTCTTAGGTTGCAAAACGCTCAAACGCTTCCTTGGTCGAAAAACTGCGGAAAAGCGTTTTACATGAATTTTCCTCGATTTTTTCTGCAAGTTTTCACCATTGTCGGAGAGAAAGTAATGATGCCAGTTGATAGGGAACTTGATCCTGCATAATTTAGAAAACTTTTTTACCGGAAAATTTTCCGGAAAAGTCGGAAAATTCCGGAATTTTTTTTCGGAAAAATCGGAAAACATTTTTCCTGAAACGGATTTATCAATAATCAAATTTGTACCAAATTTTCAAATGATTTAACCCGATTTTCCGGGTTTTTCATGGAAATTTCCGGTTCAAGTTTTGATAGATTCAATTGTCACGCGACATGAACCTGTGTGCCAAATCTCAGCTCGTTGTGATGACGAAAATTGTGTCTACGAGAGTGTCGAAAATAGTAAAAAAGAAATATATATATAAATACACAGACAAATTCGTGTACGAGTTAAAGGGACGGACTGGCCTCAAAAAGAAAAGAAATATAGCTACAATATGTATACAGCATACTTAGGCGATGTCACTAATGTCATTAGTTTTAGACTAAGTGCAAAAGTATGATGCCAAAATGACCTACTAAGAAGTATAACTAACAATGGAAGTAGTTTATATATAATCTATTGAATTTATTATTTCATTAAATTTAAATATAAGTATTAATATTAATAGTGCTCGTAAATTAGATGCGTTCGGCTAGCTGTTAAATGTTGGTACAGGAGTCTCTTAAACGCGCCAACAGGCACTGTGAGTTGAATATCAACTGGAACTGAATTCCACTTACTGGATATGTGAAAGAAGTAGGAACGTTGCCCCATGACTGTAAAGTAACGGGGGATAGTTGGTCTATACAGGGTGTCCCGAATTAGGATGGCCATATGAAAGGAGGTGATAGTACTCACCTAGACGAACCAAAAATTGTATGGTTGAGGGGGGGGGGCGTATTAACCGTTTAGGAGTTACAGGGTGATTATGAAAAAAGCTGGTTTTTTACAAATCACCCCGTATATTCAAAACTATAGGGCGCACGGTCACAGTTAAAGGCTCATGCAGAACTTCATAGCCTTTCCAACGACTGCTCAACCACCTCCACACCCCTCTCCAATCATGAATTATGGTTGTCTAAACTAAAAATTTCGGATTTTCTTACCTTTTTTTTAATTTAACCTCTATTATTTTTGAAAAAAGGTCGTTAACATAACTTTTTATTATAAAAAGTATAAACTGTAGACTGTCCTCTTTAAGTTGACATATTACATCCTATGTGTTAACTTCTGTGTAGGGATATATGGTCAAAGCGTCGAAGTCCAATCACGAATCTAATAATGTTGTTAAAAGCCACCTCAAACTTCCGCGAGTAGACAGAATCCAGTCTTGGAAAGACTAAGTAAGTATGTAAAAATGGAACAACCAGAGCTTTGACTATTTTGAGTTTGGTAACAACCGAGAGAAAATCCACTGAGTACCAAAGTTTACGAAGTGTACCATATACCTTACCAAGGATGCTGTTAACATAATCGCAGGAGGTCAAGCGAGAGTTGAGCATGACCGCAAGATTTCTAACTCGCTCCAAGTGAGGCAGGGGATTATTATTTAGGAGAACTGGGGGAAAGTTTAACGGATCCAAGCCTCTCCTATGGAGTATCATGAAATTTGGTTTGTTTGCATTCAAGGCAAGATCATTTACCACACACCAGTTCATGGATGCGCTGCAGATCCTCGTTGATTTTGAGGATAGACAAATTGGAACACCGTCTGCATACATACACAGAGGTGTACTCAGATTTTTTGATTGGGACATTTCTCTTGAATATTCTTTCTCTTCATGAATCAAATCGCTTATTACCTCTGATTGATCATACTGAAATATATCGGTGATTGTCAGCGAATAAAATCTGAGTCCACCTCTGTGTGTGAAGAAAAGTTTATTTTTACTTTTTCACGCGACTTGGCCTCAGTTTTGTGTTTGAAAACTCGTTTTTTACTTATTTTATTTTCTGCCTTTTTCACGTTAACTAAATTGTTATTACGTGCTGCATGGAGATATTTTAAAACAATTTTTAAGTCATGTTTGGTCCCGATCCAGAAACAAAAATTTTTCGAGTATCAAATTGTAGAAGTACTGCAACGGTTTTCTGAAATTCTAATTATATTATTTAATCAGCGCTTTTTAGCTGTATTCCAAGATCCCATATAACATGAATTTTCCCGATTTTCCATGTTTTCCACAGACTTTTCCTATTACTATGAAATTTTTTTAAAAATTTACATGAATTTTCCTCGATTTTTCATGCACGTTTTCAAGATTGTTGAAGAGAAAGTATTGATAGCAGTAGGACGGAAAAAAATGATTCCGCATAGCTTATAAAACTTTCTTGTCGGAAAATTTTCCGGAAAAGTCGGGAAATTCCGGAAATTTTTGGGAAAATTTGAAAATTCTGGATTTTTTCCTGAAACAGATTTATCACTAATCATATCGATGAAAAATTCTCCGATGATTTTCCCGCTTTTCCGGGTTTTCCACGAAGTTTTCCACAAAAGCAACTTCATGCAACTCATTTCGCTCTACAACTTTTATTTAGGTTGCAAAACGCTCAAACGCTTCCTTGGTCTGAAAAACTCCGGAAAAGCGTTTTACATGAATTTTCCTCGCAAGTTTTCACCATTGTCGGAGAGAAAGTAATGATGCCAATTGATAGGGAACTTGATCCTCCATAATTTAGAAAACTTTTTTAACGGAAAATTTTCCGGAAAAGTCGGAAAATTCCGGACATTTTTTTTCGGAAAAATCGGAAACTGAAAAGAAATAAATAGACAGACAAATTCGTATACGAGTTAAAGGGAATGGCCTCAAAATAGACTGCCTTTTGTACCGTAGAATCTTTGGCTTTAATAAAAACGGATTTTGGTTCATGAATCCAGATTTTCGAAAATTCATTATTCGTCAAATAACCCACTGTGCGTCTTTCGAATGGATGGAAGGACAGATGAAAAGACGGATATGTAAAAATCAAAATAACTTGAAATATTATGCATGGGTATCCATTCCATTTTGATCTATCATCATTATTTCGATACGTTTTAAACGGAATGACAAACTTGGTATAACAAATTTCAGTAGATCAAGTTTGTTTGATCTACAAATTTCCTCGTTAACTATTAGGTTGATTATAAATTCCGGGAATGTTTACAAATCAAGACACTTTAATCTATACTTAATCCCGATATTTTTAATAAAAAGAGCCCCGCTCTGAACAATACACGTTGCGGTCACACTCCAACTATTTAAGTAAATTTCACACAATCTACAAAAAAAAAAGAAAAAGAAAAGAAAAATACTTATCCTTTTTGATCCAGATCACAGTTCTCTAATTGGTGTCTTCTCTTTGGCTATCCTTTTTTCTTTTCTTCTTCTCCTGATCTACTTATTAATTTTTCTTGTAATGTGCCATAAATTTGTTGATACTTGTTGTCGCTGTTTGGTTTTATTTATTTATTATGTGCGTATTTAGACCTTGATTCTCATGACATCTAGTTGCGAAATTTTGAAATCTTCAAGCTTAAATATATGAAGGAATGATGCGATCAGTTGAAAGTCTCTTCTTCTCTTCATATCAGGAAGTGTGATTTGGAACTCTACTATTGTAGTTTGCTTTTTCATAATGAAAAAAATATTGGCTAAATGGTCTCTGAATGTGCAAACACCAGAGCGGATCGTTTTACACGAACATATGATCAGAGATTGAAATATCCGATACGAGAGATCACTATCTCCATACTCTTATACAGCGATATTTATTACATACAATCTATACAATCACGCCTAGGAAATATGTATGAAGCAGCTTTTTTTGAAATAAAGTTATGTTTTTAAAAATAAATTCTAAGAGGACAAAAGCGTGCTAGAGGTCATCCTTAAGAGCTTAAGAAATTTCACATATTTCCATGTTCACATATGCGTACAGTGGTAAGAATTCCATAACACATGGTTTACCATATTAGGATCCAGTCTGAAATGAAAGAAAAAGAAAATTAGTTTAGGTAAAAAATTGTACATTTAGTTTAGACTAAAAAAAAAAACCTCTGATGAGTTCTGTGGCTAGAGTGAAACTAGTCAAGTAATGTACCATATAGGAGGCTACCCAGCCATTCCCCTAAAAAAAAGTTCGTTAGCGTTATTTGAGATAAGTTTTTCTGCGATAAGTTTTGCAGCTCATATATGATCGAAAAATGTTCTTTGTCAATTTACTTGACGAGAAGTGAGAAGTGCTAAGACATAGGATACGAGCTAGAGGGAGGGGTATATATGGTAGGCAAATTTTATCGAACCTAGCAGAAATTCCACCACTTCCTGTGGTCTGAGATTTTATATGAAGAAAGGCATCAAGTACTTCATCTGGATATACACTGCAAAAAATAAAAGATAAGAAACTGTGGGTGAAGTGAGTTAGGAAATTGTTCAATGGAGAAAATGTCCGAACGCGTCTTGCATCAGTCTGAAGACTTCGGATTCATAGCTACCATTAACTAAGATCACCAGATTGTCTGCTTAGTATTCTGTTTTGAACCCTATCCAAGTGAGTGTTAGCAAGAAATCATCCATAATTAGCATCCATACCAAAGGTGATAAATAAATGTCTCGGCAGTTGAGTATTTTACCCGGCCAGCCTTGGGAATAAACACGGACTTCTTGGCATTACTTCGGCGTGTAGGGTATTTTGATACATGCCCTAAGGAGAACGGATAGATTGGTTGATCAATGAGTCACCCGAGTTTAAGCTGAAAAAATTTCGTCCTTGCCTAGGGTTTTGAAGGATTTAAAGAAATTCACTACCCCTTTTACCGACTCGTCCTCCCCAGCGACAGTTTCATATTGAACAGCCACGGTTCACAGATATTCGTCATCAGGACTGTCGGGGAAGTGTTCGTCCAACAGGACTTCTAATGATTCCGCAAAACAAAGGTACTGAGGGTTTGATTTCTAAATTATTATAGAAAATTCAAAAACTCATCTACGTACAAATTAAATGTTCATCTTGCGTTGATTAATTAGAAAGAAATTTTTTATAGAGCGATTTTTTGTTTTTCATGAGTGGAGTTTATAATTGAATTACACACCAGAGCTAATGACTCTTTCTCAAGGATATTCAACAAACCAAAAGTTTTGTTCTTAGCGCGTTTGTAATAAAAAACACTCATAAATTTCCAACATGAAATATTGCGTCTTTGATGAAAATCTTATGATTCTCTTGGGACTTTATAAATCATAAGGAAACGAAAAAAAAAACTTTCTTTATAGGTCCTTGGAGGGCATTCTCTTTCATTGCTCAGTTTACCGGTTTAGCCGGCCGGCGGCATATCAAATAAATTGCGACTACATCTTGCGAGTAATTAATTTATCCACCAACAGGCAGGCGGCGAGGCGTGCCAGACGTACCGAGTTGAGTATTATGGGACAGTTTAGGTCTCATATTTAATTTTTGAAGTGAGAATTTAATGGAGTTCTTATTTCGAGTGCTATTTTTATACAAGTTTTTAACGTTTTGAACATTTGAGCACATTCAATACTTTTACAGTCTCTTATCAGAAACTTAATGCTCTGCGTGTATAATGTGCACATATAGGTATGTGGGTATAAAAAAAAGTAAATATGTCATTGGCGAGAATCGAACCATTACTTTCCATGTCCTACCATCAGATTGACTCTCTTTCGATTCTACTCTTAACTTAAGTTCGTTTTTTATCGAGGAGACTGGATCCCACATACATATATGAGATTAAGCCACAGAGACGGAAAATATGCTCCTGGAAACAGTGTTCAATTTCTTAAATTGAGAGTTCGTTTAGTTGGTCCATTACAAACTTACGGCTGTTTTCAAGAGTTACAAAATATAATTGGGGTTTAATTTTTGGGATTGATTCTGAGTAGGGTAGTGTGATGAGGACGGTAAGGAAATACGTTTTATTTTCAAAGGACGTTATCGAAATTGAGCATTCAAAACACAGCGATCCCAAACGAGACTCCAATGATCCTTTTTTTGTTAGTCATTCAATAACTTCACTCTGGTAATTTTAGATGGCTATCTGTCCTTCGGGCATAAATTTGTTACAAACACTTGAAGAATGATTTTAGAGTCAAAACAGAAAATTGAAATCAATGAAAAATTAAATGCTGAAAATATTAAGAAAATTCATTTTATCCTACTGGGACTGTTTGATAAGTCAGTGGTTTCGTGTCTGATGATAGATGGCACTCAAAACGAATTTTTGACATTTACCATTTTATTTAGGTATATGCAGAAACCGTTTCAAGTTGATTTGTCAAATACAGAATTTCTTGGATATATATTTTTTTTTCATATATTATTAAGCCAAGCTCAGGGGTACCCTATGAAGTTAAGCACAGCATGGCAAGAAGGAGATAGGGAAAGAATTAGCGGACATAAGGAAAGCGGTGACGCGTTAATGAACTTTCGCAGATCGTAAGCCCGAGGATAAAAAGAAGATGGTAGTTTGTTTTGTTTGCATTACGAAATTTTACTATACGGCCAAAAGTATTTTGAAGGGTGAAAGGAAGGATGTGGCTTTCAGCGCGTGTATTGTGTGCAGGAATTAATCTGCAAGGGAAACTTGAAGGCTCTCTTTTTGACATCAACCAATGAAGCTAAAGCTGTACGGCCAGTCCCGGCACATCTGAAAGTGAATAAGTTTGTGTTCTTTATTATAATGGAAATGGAGAAAAAAGTGAATTCCATGTGCTCATGAATCAGTATACTTTTCGTGTGGAAAAAGCATTACGAAAAATGAAGAAAAATTAAAGCAAAAAGTATTAAGTGGATTCTACTCCGTGTCGCATAGAATAGTTCGCGACTGGTTGTATAGTTGTACAAGAAAAAATGATTATAAATACTCGGAGGTATATCCTCTAAGTAGATCGCAACTAAAAAGATGGTCGAGTCATTTTGCCAGCTCTATCATCTGAAGTGTATATATGTATGATTTCACCTGGCGAATGTGCTTCGAAGAGAGAAAAAAGAATTCCATCGGCTGAAAAAGTTATGGCCATAATTTTTTGAAACTCGCATGGCATAATTTATTTTTTCATCTTCCTGGAAAAGGTGAAAAATAATTAACTTAATTTTTTGTGTAGATTGATTTTATGCTCAATTGCTGGGAAAATAATTCCATTTCGGGAGAAGAAACTCCTTTTTCACACCATTATAATGAACCACACACACAAAAAATACGTCTACACTCTACAATTGTCATGACTAAAATTGTCGAATTGCGAGTATAAAGGGGTTTCCTTCTCACATCCACTCTATTTGCCAGAATTGGACATCTATGACTACTTTCACTTTCTAAATATGAGGACTTGGTGGAAAAAAATCGCATTTTATATGATTCGAAAAAAATCAAATCGTATTTTTTTGTAGCTTTAAGGAAATTTGAGCAAAGTGTATTGAGCATTCTAAACAAGTTTCTGTTTCCATGTGAAGTTATTATCAAAAAAGATGGATAGTTTATTAAGCCTCACTCAGATGGAGCTGTAAGATAAAATCCCTAAATAGGAATTAAAAAAGGTCGTTGGTATAATTCTGTACCTTAATCACCCCTCCATATTTTTCGCGCAGATTGCTCTACCAACAAGATACTTTAATAATGAGAGAAAAAACATTTGTGGTATAACCGCCAATGACTATAACCATAACTCATGTACTTATAAGCTCGGCAGTATGTTTTCCGCTATGTTATTGGAGGCTTTAAATTTTACTCATGAAAACGATCGCATAATATGACGTCCTCTATCGAAATGTATCTATAATCAATAAAAATTCTTTATCCATCAACGTTTCGTCGATATTCAGGACACATTGGTTGACTCTAAAAAAATCTGCGGAAATTTTGTAGGAATTTTGGTAGATTATTCTTGAGTAAATTTTTTTTTAGTTTTTTCAGCAGTGATGAGTGGGAGTTCTGATGAATTTGCTTATTATGCCTTATATTGTCGTTCTTTTCGACATATACCTCTTATTAATTCTACGTCGAAGTATTCTCTCAATCTGTCAAGTTGTTCCTGTTCCAAATTATCTTTTACAACTGACTTCGCTTAACGGTGTAGGTTCTTGTTCCCAAAATAATCTCATCAATAATTAAGTTGTTTATCACTGCTAAAATATGCTTAAAGTAAATCTCCTGTCGGTATAAAAACACTTGTCAACCATATTATAAAATATATCCTAACCCTCAAATTTGCATATTAATAAGTCCTTTCATGACCAGCGAAACGTGTTGGCACGAACAATATAAGAATAAGACCCTGAACAGTATAATTTTTTATGAAGTTTTAAAAACGAAAGGATGCCCTTTGTGACTTTAAATCATAGTACGTATACGTACCTACCTACCCTAGGCATCAAAATCATAAGCTTAAATCTTCTTGCTGGTACCTTTCATTTCTACTATGGGACTCACATAAAGGACGACCAGTTTTTTTTCTTCCCATCTTACAAATAATTCACATAGTTATAAGACGACGAAAATGTTCAAGAAGACGGCAAGCAATACGCGTACGATTGTATGTCCCAAGAGTAGGATGATATGAGGAGATGCATACAATCTGTAATATCACCACAGCATGTAGCAAAAAAAAAAATATACATTTCGAGTCGAGCGTAATAAATATCCCCTGAGGAGCTTTGAGTCAAAAGGTGAATGCTGCTCCGGAATTTCTGGAAATGTGTCATCCATGGTATCTTCTTGCATGTAACATGTGAGCAGGGTATAAAGTTTTGGGCTCGAATAAGTCAAGATTTTATGATATGGTGAATTTTTTGGGGCGCAAAGAAGTTCTCTGCGGGCCGATAGACACGTTCTCTTTTATTTATTTTTTATATTTCTTTCTTATCTGGAGTCTTGTGATTTGGTCCATTAGAAACGACAATAGAGCTTTTGCCGCCGTCAACTGGAAATTATTCGCTGATATATCACAATGATCTATCTTCATATCTATGTAGACTTAGGTTTGTGGATGGCAACAGTTTGCTTTCTTAAGCTGCTGTTTTCTTGGATATATATATGTATGTACAGTCAGCTGCAATTTATTACTGTGTAAAACATTGTATATTTTGAATTCTGATCGAGAGGTCTGTACGAGTATCGAAATTGAATTCTTTTGATATTATACTAAACTAAGAATATATTTACTTTATGTGCATTGCACATATGTTATCTTCTGAATTTGAATCACCATATGTATGTCAGGAACTGTTTTACTAATATCTACATATATATCAACAAATATTCACTCCTCTTTTAAATATCGAATCCACCATGAGCTTGCTAAGGTTATTAATTCTGTTCCGATATTATGTAATTATTGAGTAGAGGATGGTGGGTAATACTGTGTTATTAACATTGGAGGCCAATAAGGAATTTTTAGTCTTGGGTAATCTGATATAATTTCACTTTGCGAAGATTTAGGAAAAAAACATAAATTTTTAATATTAGAAAAAAACAAGAGAAAAGTTATAATTGGTCTAAGACCAATAATATTTCACTCTAAATGAAAATAAAAGTTAAATAAAGTGAAAACTCAAAGTTTGGTATGGCCCGATTTAGTTCATTTTTGAAATTTTATTTACTATTTTTATGAAAACACCATATGTCAAATTTCATCTTTCTACGTCGACGTTTTCTCAAATAGTGCCCAAATATACAGGGTGTTTCATAATTGGTCCGCATAACTCAAGGGTTTGATAACTGAAGTGGAGACAAGAAAAAAATTATATGGCGAAGGGGAAGTAAGACGAGTCGTTTCGGCAGTAGGGAGGCTTAAGGTATTGAGTACTATTGCCACCTCACTCCCCGTAACTTTCTTAATATACACCCTATAAAGGTGTGATCTATCCGATATGATAGCAAACCGTCTCAGTTTTCCAATTAATTAATGCCCAATCATCGTTTTTGTCATCTTTCGTCGGAAGTTATAGCACATCAAATTAAAAAAAAAAGTGAAAAAAATCCATTTTTTTCAAATTTTAAAGATTTTCCCGCCAAATAATAACTAAACAGTTTTTTTGCAAGATTTATAGACCCCGGAATGTTACCTACCTGATTGCAACTATTTTTGGGGATAAACTTGTTTTTATGATGCATAATTTCGTAAGTTTTCATTATTTTGTTAATTTTGAGTGGAATTGCATAAAATTAGGCGTAATTTATATCTCCAGTAGCAATTTTTTTGAAATTTTGTGTGATAACAACAAGTTTATCTAAATAACGGTTGCATTCAAGTAGGAAGCATTCTGGGGTCTATAAATCGTGCAAAAAACTTTTTAGTTATTATTTGGCGGGAAAATCGTTAAAATTTGAAAAAAATAGGATTTTTTTACCTTTGATGTCGTACAACTTCCTATTAAAGTTGACAGGAAGGCTAATTGGATATTAATTGGAAAGCTGGGACGGTTTGCTATCATCTGAGATAAATCATAAATCATAAAGAAAGTTACAGGGTGTGAAGTGGAATAAGTACTAAAAATCTTAAACCCCGTCCAACCGCCGAAACGACGCGTCCAGCCCCCTGCTTCGTCATTTAATTTTTTCCTTATTTACTATCAAACTCTTGAGTTATGCGGCCAATTATGTATAGCGAAAAACTAAATTTTTGTGTGGCAATCCTACGAAGGACTTGCCTGATTTGTCCAATTTTCGAACTTAAACTTATTTTTGTTTAATGGCTTGTGTGCAAAATTTCAGCATCCTAAGTGAACTCGCTTTCGAGTTATCGTGCGGATGGACAGAGAGACATCCGGACGGACAGACGGTAGGACAAACAAAAATCAAAATAATTTTTAATATTATGCGTGGGTGTCCAATCCATTTTGCGCTAACATTATTATTTTTATGTGTTACAAACTGAATGACAAACTAAGTAGGTATACGCTATGATTTCATCTATGGTATAAAAACTCGAACAGGAGGCAAAATGGGGAATACTATAAAACAATTATTTTTCTGAAAATTTGCTTTCAAGGATAATGGATATGTTGGTAATCCTTACTTAAATATCTCAAAATGTGCAGTCCCAATATTTTTTTATTTTATTGTATTTATCTTAATCCCTAATGGGTTTTAGTGAAGCTGTAGATAGGAGTAAATGGTTGTTGGTAAAGTTAAATCTAACTCTTTAAAATATTTCTTTCGTTATCTAGTCAATAAAATGGTAAAACTGACATAGTGTGAACACTACCAAAATTATATGAAACATTACAACTCAGAGATCTCGGTAGAGTTTTATTTGTTGAGCGGTTTCAGTAAAATAAAATTGCCCAAGCAATAAATTATACCAGATAAATTACAAGGAAAAGTGTCTGACCAACAGCACAGAGCGCACACATTTCGTTCGCCCATTGCCTGCTCCTGACGCAAAACGTTTTATAAGTTCCAAAAAAAAATGTATGAAAAATCCGACAGCAAATCTAAAATCTCTCCATGCTTTTGCAATCTTCCTGCTGTGCAGAAGACCGAAATGCTTTGGAGTACCATGCACATGAGTATCTCGCGCATGAATAAGTTAGTTTTTGCCTGTTTGTTGCTTCTTCTAATTTTTGTATTTATAAGGCGCGCATGTCGAAATTGCAATCTTGCAACGTTGCTCCGATTTTATTTTTATGTATAAACATGAATTTTTCTAGACTTAGCTAAGGAAAATAAAGAAATTATCTGTGTTGAAGGATTCTTCTATGTAGCAATTCTCTCATTTTTGGCATTAGTGGAAAAATTACAATTGAAAACTGAAATTTGACATTTTTTAAATATAAATGGGTAGGGGAGACTAGTGCAAAGTGAAGAAACTGGAGAATTTTGAGACAATCAAAATGTTGCTTTGATTTTTTAAAGGGCAAACGTATTTCACGTGTCGAACGTAATTTTTTCTTTCCGGTTAATTTGTTTTTTTTTTATTAATGTCTCTTGTGGCTTTATGCATTGAGGTAAATAATTTCTATGGAGTAATGTTCATTTCCCCCAAAATTCGTAGAAGATTTTTTTCTATTTTTAGATTTTTATATTTTTCTTTTGTTTGGCGATAATTCAAATCGACATTCGGGGCAAATCCCCTTGAGAAATATGAGCACATTTGATACGGCTGCATCACAAATAAATATAATCAATTTTTTGTTTCTATCTTCTGCAAGTAAAACATATTTAGATCAAAACTTTCTTGTAGCTAAAGTAACACCATTTCTGAAAGATATCATTTCTTTGTCTTAAAAAATATAAATCGGCACAGAAAGAAAAAGTATACCCTCTTTCGAATAACGTTTGCACATATTTGTGAATTTTATGAACGTCTTCTAAAATACTTAATTGTGTTACTATGATTTAAAGTCTCAAAGGGCATCTTTTCGTTTTTAAAACTTCATAAAAAATTATACTGTTCAGGGTCTTATTCTTATATTGTTCGTGCGAACACGTTTCGCTGGTCATGAAAGGACTTATTAATATGCAAATTTGAGGGTTAGGATATATTTTATAATATGGTTGACAAGTGCTTTTATACCGACAGGAGATTTACTTTAAGCATATTTTAGCAGTGATAAACAACTTAATTATTGATGAGATTATTTTGGGAACAAGAACCTACACCGTTAAGCGAAGTCAGTTGTAAAAGATAATTTGGAACAGGAACAACTTGACAGATTGAGAGAATACTTCGACGTAGAATTAATAAGACGTATATGTCGAATAGAACGACAATAAAAGGCATAATAATCAAATCCATCAGAACTCCCACTCATCACTGCTGAAAAAACTAAAAAAAAATTTACTCAAGAATAATCTACCAAAATTCCTACAAAATTTCCGCAGATTTTTTTAGAGTCAACCAATGTGTCCTGAATATCGACGAAACGTTGATGGATAAAGAATTTTTATTGATTATAGATACATTTCGATAGAGGACGTCATATTATGCGATCGTTTTCATGAGTAAAATTTAAAGCCTCCAATAACATAGCGGAAAACATACTGCCGAGCTTATAAGTACATGAGTTATGGTTATAGTCATTGGCGGTTATACCACAAATGTTTTTTCTCTCATTATTAAAGTATCTTGTTGGTAGAATAAAAATAAGGAGGGGCGGGTGATTTAGGTACAGAATTATATCAATGACCTTTTTGTGATAATTAAAGAGAAATATGAGCTCAGGTATAATTCCTAATTAGAGATTTCATTTTACACTGAGATGGAGCAGTGAGACTTCATAAACTATCCATTGTTTTTGATAATAACTTCACATGGAAACAGATGTAAAAGAAAGGAGGACTTGTATAGAATGCTCAATACACTTCGCCCAAATTTCTTTAAAGCTACGAAAAAATACGACTTTGATTTTTTCAAATCATGTAAGATGCGATTTTTTTTCACACCAAGTCTTCATATTTAGGAAGTGAAAGTAGTCATAGAGCGCATATTTGTGAATTTTATGAACGTCTTCTCAAATATTTAATTCTGTTACTTGAGGATTGAGGTATGTCACAATGAAATGTTGATTCCAATTTTGACAGAGACACAATTAACAATTGAAACTGCATCGCGATAAAAACCGCGACAATAGTTGTTTAATCATGTTTGAGTGAAATCAGACAGCTCTGGGTTTTGTTCTTCACAATGAATCAATCAGACATGCTCGAAAGAGTCTCCTATATGAGAGATCAAACGAGTGAGCAGTGTCAAGGTCTCTGATGGTCGCAAAATTATAAATAAGATTTGAACTGCTATAAATAGGAATGGAAGTGATAGATAATAAGAAGAGATTAGAAAAGTGATGAGAACCTTGAGGGATGTTGTAGGCATTAAAGGAATGAGGATAATATAAGATCCTCGCTAAAAAAAAAATTGTAATCTACATTACGAAGTGGGGTTCGAATCTAAAATATTGAGTTAAGCTAAAAAAAAATTGTCGAATATCTTGGAAATATACCCAGGCAATAATTATGGACTCATCGGAATTGTGGAGACCACGTTAAGGAATTTCATCATATCTTCTTTATAGCGAAGCGATTACTACGAATGTAATATTATCGTTATTTACGGAGGTTTTGTTTTCCATATTTTTTGTAGGAACTGGACTGTAAATGAGCATGCTTCCATGAATTAACCCTCCGATAGGTGACAGCCCCGCGAGCTCGAAAATGGGGTAAATGGTCCCTAGGGACCTTAAAAGAAAAATACTTAAATGACATGGATTACAAGTATCTAGGTGTATTCAATATGTATGATTTTGTGAATTGCGAATGCAGCCCAAGTAGCAATATCAATTATATTGTAGAACATACAAGTGGCCAACAATTTGTTCAACGTATGCAGGAATAAGTGCCAAGCATTTTTTCCATTGTATCCAGCCAGATTTATGGGAATTGTAGTTCAGAATAGCCATTGGCTCTTACTTATTTAGAGGATCTACCTCACAAGTGTAATGCATAGTAGACAGCAATAGTATCGATTTAGTCCTTTTAGGCACATATGAACATAATGAAACATTGCCGTTGTAGAAACCAATTAGTGAGCTCAATACAGGACTCGCAACACTTTTCAAAAATTCAGGTGGAACGAGTGGTTTATTTTAGCATATGGTTCCAACAAACGCAGTTTTTTGTTCCATCTATAGTGTTGGGCATTCCAACGTTGAATTTTTTTTCGGCATATACGGTTCGACCGACATCAAGGCACTTTCCAACCATATCAACCCCGTTTTTTTGTCCTTGATTTATCTCGCGTTCTTGATTACCTGGCACTTTCGAGTTACATAATCACCATACTTTTATTCCATATTTGGCTGGTTTAAATGGAATATATTCTTTGCGGTCTCGATATGGAAATAATTGTTCGTCCACGGTCAGCAAACTCTGCGGACTGTAAACTACTTCCAAATTTGCCTGTAACATTAGCAAAATATCATCGATGGCGGCAGTTTTGCTAGTGAGAGTAACCTCTGCGGTCATGAATTCACATTGAGTCAATTTTGTAACCGAGATAAAACGATCATGCGATAAAGTTGCTTTGAATATTGCAGCATATGTTTAGTCGCAAAGTACCTTACCGGCTCGGTATTGGATTTTATAAGCCCAGCATACAAAATGATCGCCACAGATGCATCAAACTCTTTCAGATTCAATGCTTCCCATTGCTTCTGCTTGGTGGAATTTCCTTGATTTCGCGTATGATAATGTTCAGTGATCAAAGAACGAAAGATTGATAGCGGATCATAAATCATCTTGTTCGATGGCCTTAGCTTGCTTTGTACGTAATCGATAATGCTATGAGCACGTATACGACTAGTCGATGGTTGATCCTTGCACCATTTCATGGCAGTTTTGGGAATAAAGTAAGCAGCAACAGGCTCAGCTGTGGAAAAGAAGCAATAAGACCAGAAGGTTCTTGACGAAACATATTGTTACGGGCCACAAAGTGACACAAGCGTCATCTGTTGGAAATGGAAACAACTTTAGGTTAGTGACATCTTAGTAAACTTTCGGTTCGGAGAACGGAATATTCAGGAAGGCTCCAGGATAATAAATTAGAGCTGAAAATTGGATCCGGATTTGCTAATATCCGGATATCCGGTTAGCCGGATCTGCGAACTATCTGATTCCTGACATCCGGATCCGAACAATCAGGATCCAGATCCGAACTATCCGAATCCAGATCCGAACTATCCGAATCCAGATCCGAACTATCCGAATCCAGATCCGAACTATCCGAATCCAGATCCGAACTATCCGAATCCAGATCCGAACTATCCGGATCCAGATCCGAACTATCCGGATCCAGATCCGAACTATCCGGATCCGGACTAGGCAAAAAAGCTTCAAAATTGTGTTTTTCATTGAGAAAATGAGAATATCATAAAATTTATATTTTCCCAATGAAACAATGCAATCTGAGGGAAATTTTGACCTTTTTTTGCTTAGTCTGGATCTGGATAATTCGATTCCGGATCCGGATGGTTGGGATTCGGATCCGGAGAGTTAGGATCCCGGTCCGGAGAGTTAGGATCCGGATCCGGAGAGTTAGGATCCGAATACTAGGATCCGGATTATCCGGATACCCGGATTTGAGAAATCGGAACCCAATTATCTCGGATATCCGGATAGTAAATTATCCGGATACTTTCAGCTCTAGTATAAATACGGCGCTTCTCACATATAGGAGGCAGACTCTTATTTCAGACAGTGAAGTGAACGAAGTAAACTATTTGGATTGCGATAATTAGAATTACAGTACTAGCGATAATTAAAGAACTTTTGAATTATATCCGAAATATTGTGTTTTAACTAACAAACTAAGGCCACTCTCGTAGCAATATCTACCTGATCATCAAGGTATTTATCGAATTGTGCGTCATCGATTTCAACATATACTTCGGATTCAACATCGGCGGACACAATTTTTTAATGTACAATAACCCCCCAACAAACTAATCCTACCGAGACTACAATAGCATTGACGTTGAATCTTTGTTTGAAGAATGCAGACAATTGCCATGGGACACAATCTTTGATTGTACCTCAGTGGTAGATCAGGTTGATATTATTTCCTTCTTAGTTCGATATCTTTTAGAAACACATGTTCCTCTTAAATCCAGGCGCTTATTGAGTGAAGGGTGCCCTTGGTGGTCACCTCGTATTCGTTTATTGATCGCTGAGAGGGAATTTTTGTACAATGGATATCGGCGTTTGAAAACTAATGAGGTGCGTACTCAATATAAAATTGTTCGCAACAAAGTCACGTTAGCTATAAGAAATTCTAAACGCCAATACTACAGTAGTAAGTTTAGCACTAACCTGAATCCCAAAACTCTATGGCGTAATCTCCACCAAGCTGGTGTTTGTGGTCCGGAAAGATCATCCTGCTCACTACCGCCTGGTGACCTAAATACGTATATTTTGTCCGATGGAATACCTTCTACATAAAACTTTGATACCTCCCACGATATGCAAGGTTTGCCTCTGCATTCCTTCACAGATAATTGTTTTTATTTTCGCTGAGTAGACCTGGAGGAGATGATTTTTGCTGTTCTTTCGGTGAAGTCTGATGCGATTGGGCCAGACTCCCTCCTACCACGCTTAATAAAAATACTGTTACCTGTAATTGATAAATATATTCTTCATATTCTGAACACCTACCTAACGTCATCCACTTTTCCCAACATCTGGAAGGCTGCTACTGTTCTGCCGATCCCGAAGAGAGCTAATGCCAAATTGCCTATTGACTTTCGCCCCATAAGCATCTTATCTTTTCTATCGAAGGTGCTTGAAAAACTCGTATGTAATCAGATCCTTGGCTGGGTGGAGGCGGACAAATTTCTGTCTTCTTGGCAATCTGGATTTCGCGCTTTTCGCGGTTGTCAGACTGCAGTATTGAAGGTTACCACGGACATCAGGGCTGCCATGAATGATACTGATTTTGGCATTTTAGCTCTCTTGGATTTCTCTAAGGCCTTCGATAGTGTTGAGCACGGCCTTCTCCTTCATAAATTAGTAACCTATTCTAAATTTAGTGCAACAGCTATTTCCTTGGTCAGGGCGTATATAAGTGGTCGTTCTCAGCATGTTAGAGTTGGTAATGAATTCTGAAATGGCTTGCCCATACTCTGTGGTGTTCCGCAGGGTTCTGTGATTGGCCCATTATTATTTAATCTCTTTATTAATGACCTTCCTTTGGTAGTGGAGGATGCGAAGGTACACATGTATGCCGATAATATACAGATTTATCTAAGTAGGTCTATTGGTCTGCTTGAGGATTGCATTGAGCGTCTTAACTCTGATCTATGTCGAATACCCAAGTTGTCGATTCTCAATGGACTTCTACTTAATCCTGCAAAATCACAGTGCATGGCCTTCTATAACAGCGCTTTAAACGTCATCGATATACCCCCGGTTATCTTGAATGGTTTTGTCGTCCAGGTGGCCAGAAGGGCTACCAATTTGGGAATTGTTCTGAACTATGATATGATGTGCTGCGACAACCTTAGTTCGATTCTCAATAAGCTGTATGCGGGGTTGAGAAGATTATGGCTCTCGGCGAGTATTCTGAGCACTAATATGAGGCTAAAATTAGTGATTACACTGATTATGCCTTATTTCACATTTGGAAGTCATATTTTTTCTATCTTGGACAGCGAGTGTAGTCGTAAGATGTGAGGTGGCTTTCAACGATTGTGTACGATTTGTTTATGGCCTGCGAAGGTTTGACCATATTTCTCCGTTTGTTAACACGTTACTTGGTTGCTCGCTGAGTACATATCTTAAGGGTAGAATAATTCTTCTTCTATTCAAAATATTAAAGAGCAACCAACCAGAATATCTTAGAGAATTTTTCCAGCTCTCTTCTTCGCCACGTACTCATACAATTGTATTTCCGCGATTCAGTAAATTAGTTATGGAACGTTCTTTTTCTGTTCAGGCTGCCTGTCTTTGGAATAGTTTACCTGTAAGCGCTCAGAGGGCCCAAACTGTTGATGCATTTAAGAATCTCATTAAAGCTCATATTTTCTTCCAATATTACGGAAAATATTTGAAATTTCTTGGATGGTTTCCTGTACGCGCGATGAGTACAACTTTGTAAATTATTGTTTTCTAGCTATTTTTAACTTGTTTTGTTTTTTAGTTTTTAGTTTATCTCTTGAGTGTTTTTCCTTTATTTCTTAGTTTTTTATATACGGGTGTCCCGTACGTACCGCATTTCCTTTATACCACGGATTCCTCACTCAATTTCGAAAAATAAATTGTATGGGAGGAGAGCCGGAAAATTCACGGTGTGGGCGGTACGGGGGTTTTGTGCTTTTGGGTGCTTTTTATCCTAATACCATGCAACTTTCTTGTTATATACCTCATGAAGGTGACTTGCATCTCAGGTGATAGTGAACCCTCTACGGCTTCCAGAAAATGCCCAACCAGCTGTCTACCCTCTTTCCGTCGGCAGTTATAGGACGTTAAAGTAAAAAAATGGGAAATTTTCCAATTTCTTTTTCAATTTTAACGATCTCCCCGCTAAAAGGCAAGACAAGGATAGCACTTTCTTGCAAGATTTCGAGACCTCCGAATGTTACCTTTCATTTGATCCTGCTCATGTACCTACCTAAATGCTACCGTTTTTGAGATATTCCCGTTCTTATGATGCATAATTTCATGAATTTTGTTAATTTGCTTGGAATTGCATAAAATTAGGCGCGATTTCTATTATTATTAGCAGTATTAATGAAATTATGCACCATAAAAACGGGAACATCTCAATAACGGTAGCATTTAGGTAGGTACATGCGCATAGTCAAATTAAAGGTAAAATTCCGGGGTCTTTAAATCTTGTCATAAAACAGTATAGTTATCATGCATTTTGGCGGGAAAAATGTTGAAATTGAAAAAGAAATTGCAAAATTATCAATTTTTTTTGACTTTGACATCCTATAACTGCCGACGGAAAGGGAGTAGAGAGGTGGTTGGGCATTTGTTGGAAACGGTAGAGGGTTTACTATCACCTTCATAGGGTGTATAACAAGAAAGTTACATGGTATTAGGATAAAATGCACCCAAAATCACAAAGCCCCCCTACCGCCCACATCGTGCACTCTCCTGCTCTCTTCCCATACAATTTATTTTTCGAAATTGAGTGAGGAATCCGGTGTATAAAGGAAATGCGGTACGTACGGGATACCCTGTATATTTATTTATTTGTAGTTATTTTTCTGGCTTTGATTTGATTCATGACTTTTTTGGTTTCAGCCTCCATATCCGTCCGAAATGTTGTATCGGCCGTTCACATTGGTAGCACGTTGTATTATTTGAAACTATGTTCACAACATTCTAATTATCGTCTACCATTATTCTATAGCAAAAGACAGCCAGGAATCGGTTCACCATGGTATTTTTACCGAATACCTGAATCGGAACATTTCTAGCGTAAAGTATCACAAAATTATGAACTCACACAACTTGTAAAAGCTCCCTACGGACCTTCTAAGGAAAAAGGGCGTATCAGAATTTTTCCACTTGTGAGAAAATCCTTGGCTATGTTGAGCTCATTAATTACCTTTTAAACACTTTCTTCGTGGGAACATACGAAAAGCCTTTGTGAGAAATTACATAGGGGTGTTGGAATGCGAGTATTTGTAATAAACGTTAATCCAGCAAGAGAGAAAAGAATTGAGCATGAAGGTAAAATTTTTCTTGACCTCTTTCAGAACAGACAAAAATCTTTTGCAGACATTTTCGCAAGCGAAGATATTTTGCCTTATCCTTTGATTAAATAAGAAAGTTTTCTTTCTGAATAGTGGATTTGTAGGTTTTTATCTCGATTCGTTTTTTTTTGGATTCCCATTACATATTAAAACGAATCCAGTCATCAGCTTTCCTTGTTTTAAGGTTGTGTGATAATAGTTCTATCTATATACGTTAGTTATAGCTAATAAAAAGACAATGCGGCGGAGGGATACCAAGAATCCGTGCATTAAAGGGAACCATATGTTTATATGAGATTCATGTACTAAGCGAATTGAAAGTCGTTGCAGGAAACTGCTCAAAGCAATTTGGTTTGATTTTTTTTATTCTGAATTCAAGAAAAATTTTTTAAATATGCTCAAAACTTTTATTTTCACTTTCCTTTACTCATTAAAGGACTTTTTATTTTTTTTATTACTTTCAATGACAAATTAAATTTTCATCCATGAAACGTTCTATCCATCACAATCAGAGAGACCAGTTCTCCCTAGAGACAAGACACAACAAAGTTAAGACAGACAAATTCACACACATCAAGACTAGATGGCGCCTTTTCATTTTTATGTCTTATTTTACCATTCAA
This sequence comes from Dioctria linearis, assembly GCA_963930735.1. Taxonomy (NCBI): domain Eukaryota; kingdom Metazoa; phylum Arthropoda; class Insecta; order Diptera; family Asilidae; genus Dioctria; species Dioctria linearis. The sequence goes on from OZ005740.1 coordinate 27,765,374, forward strand.
AGTGGGATCACATAAACAGGCCATTTACATTTGTAGAGATTGTGATTCCTTTCAAATATAGAAGCCAAATGTTATGTGGTTTCTGCTGATTATGTGCATATGAACATATAAAACTTTTACATGTATATATGTAATACTTATTAGTCCATTAGCTTGTATCACAAATCAGTACCGCTTGCCTGCTTGCCTGCCCACCTATCACAGTTCATTCAATAATGCTTTTACGCGTCAAAACTTTTCTTTTGAACATTTTGAAAAAGCCTGCTAGAGGCGTAGAGATGATAACGCTTTTCCCAAAAACTTCTATACCACTTTAGATGAAATTGAAAATCGATTTTTCCATCTTAATAGCTTTCAATAAGAGGATAGAAGGATGCACAAATGCTGATGTTCTTTTTTTTTATATATTTAATAGAGTTGGTTTGATGGGGGAGGGGGGTAGGAGCACATTTATTTTTATCTGATTTTCCAGGAAAAAGATTGCGCTTGTTAGGATCTATCGGTGTGTTTTAATAATGTCCTTAATACTGAGACACTTATTTTCATCTTAGCTGTATTGAAAGTAATTTTATGTTTGTCCCGTTTTTAGAATCTTTTTCAAGTGATGTTTATCCGGGCAAATGATTTTGTTAGCTTCTATGAAAATGGAAAGGAAAAATTTTTTCTGCATTGTGGGAAGGGGGGTGGGTGGGTGTTGTTGTAGTTAAAATCTTGCCTTCAATTTAAGCTACCGGAATGTTTAGACTAGAAAAAAATTGGTACAATTGATTTGAATGATACTCTTGAAACTCCCGATTTCTAACTGACATTTTTTAACTGCTATATTTTGCTCATATAGAACTATGATATGACCTTATGGCAAGATTAAACACACACATGTTCTAGGGACAACAAAGTAATGTTGCTTTAAGCTCCTGGATTGATTAATTGATTGAAACAGAGGTTTGGGATCCCGAGGGATCCCCCGAACGTAAGCCAAATCATTGCCCATTATTCATCCTCCAGACCAATGAGCGATCGCTCATAGGTCCCAACCGGATGCTCCTATAATTTTCAATGTTGGCCGCCAGCCCTCCTTGCCGGCATCGTGTAACTCCTCCAGGAGGTGTGAGCCAAGGAATCTGTAACGCATTCCTGAGAGTCCCAGATAGCGACAAAGAAAGTGGATCACTGTTTCGGACTCCTCTCCGCAACCTCTGCATGTAAGATCATCAACAAGTCTCATCCTGTGAAGGTGGCCCCTGAGAGAGGAGTGTCCAGTGAGAATGGACACCAGAGTTCTCAGGGTTGGCGTGTTAAGTCCTAGGAGGTTCTTTGTTTGATTTGAGTTTCGTTTGCTCCACAGTTCTTTTGTTGCTCTACTCGAGGGATCTTCTATCCAAAGGCGACTGTGTTGGCGGTTAGCCCAGCTTGAAATGATTGAGATAAGGTGTTTTGGTGCAATCCCGACTGTAGAGGCAGGTTCCTCCGAGGCTGCACCAAGATGGGCAAGCTCGTCCGCTCTTTCTCCAATCGACATAAAATTAGTTGATAAAGTCTCGTTTGACATAAAAAGCTTAGTTCATGCTCAAAAGCATGATGATGAACTACGCCAACTACTATCAAACGCAGAAAAGTCAGACACAAAAATCAAGCTTGAATTAATCAATATACCAATATCAGAGGAGGGAATTTGGTGTAAATCTAGTACCAAAAACATTCGACCTATTCATTTGAAGCTACAGGGATATTTCATATAGGAAATATGATGATATTGATCTATATCAATTGAGAGATGAGTGTGCCTCGCTGCCCTGGAATGACATCAGACTGTGTACCTCAGTAGATGAGAAAATTAATGGTTTTAACGTACTACTACATTATCTTCATGATAAATTTGCTCCAACTCAGTCTCGCAGAATCAGGGAAAGTGGTTGTCCTTGGTTTTCTGCAGTGATTCAGTCACTTATCGCAGATATCTAAGATTAAAGTCTACTGAAAGTCGTGCGCATTACAAATTGATTAGAAATTTGGTCAACTCTAGGGTACGTGCGGCCAAGTGGCAATACTTTCAGCAAAAATTTGACCCCCTACTATCATCCAAAATCTTGTGGAGAAACTTGCGTAAGGCCTCCGTGTATGGCAGAGATAAATCCCAGAGTAACCTGGACTCTGACTTACTTAACTCCCATTTCACTTCTATCCCTACCCTTGCCTCACATAGTTCTGAACAGCTGGATTTTAATCGTTTCATGTTTCCCTCAAATAATGATCAGCCCTCTTTTTCTTTCAGATGTGTCAATGCCAGGGAGATTGTCGTGGCAATTGGTGCCGTCAAATCTGATGCAGTGGGGCCAGATGGTATCCCACCTAGGTTTATCAGGCTTCTTCTGCCTCCGATAATAAATCCGATTCTCCATATTTTTAATACTTGTCTTACCATGTCGATATTTCCATCTGATTGGAAAGTCGCTACAGTTGTACCTGTGTACAAAACGAACACACATGAGGTTCCCGGTGATTTTCGACCGATTAGCCGTTTAGTATTTCTTGCTAAGGTCCTGGAAAAGTTGATGGTACAACAAATATCTGATCACTTAGAAAACCTTGACTTATTAAGTCCTTTCCAGTCTGGTTTTCGGAGGTCTCGTAGTTGTGAGACAGTCTTTCTGAGTGTCACTTGATAGGGACCATCTGTGTGCTCTTGCCCTACTTGATTTCTCCAAAGTATTCGACGTGATCAATCATTCCTATTTGCTTATAAAGTTGGCCTCAGACTTCTAATTTTACTCTTCTGCTGTATCCTTAATCCGCAGCTTTCTCTCTAATAGATTCTAGCGGGTTAAGGTGAAGGATCGTAACTGGTGCTTTGCCTCTAAATTGCGGTGCCCATCAAGGGTCTATTCTTTGCCCCTTGCTCTTCAGCCTGTATATTAATGACCTTCCTAATGTTGTTGAAGGCTGCAAAGTTCACTTGTATGCCGATGATGTGCAGGTATATCTCAGTCGACCAATAGGACTTGTGGAGGATTGTATCGACAGGCTGAATTCCGACTTGCGTTGGGCTAATGATAATCTTTTATTGCTTAATGCAGGAAAGTCGCAGTGCATAGTTTTCTATCGCAGAGCAATTGAGGTATCTGACCTTCCACCTGTAGTTTTAAATAACACGGTGCTGCAATTTTCGAATCTACCTCAATTCAAGAATGCTATGATGTGACCATGTTAACGATATGACAGGTAGGATTTATTGTGGGCTTCGTCGGCTGTGGTTGTCTTCGGGAACTTTGTCTACGAATATGCGTTCGATGCTGGTTAAATCTTTGATTCTGCCGTCCTTTTCTTATGGTTGTCTCCTTTTTCCTCACTTGTGTTCCTCCTGTTCCGGCAAGTTAAATGTGGCTTTCAATGACTGCACAAGATTTTTTTTCTGCCTTAGGAGATTCGATGATATTTCGCAACATCGTAACCATCTACTTGGTTGCTCCTTAAAGCAATACCGTTTACGTAGGCTTCTGGCATTTCTACATAATCTCATATATTCTAAAAAACCTAGTCTCATTTATTTAATAAATTAGAATTTTTGGGCTCCACAAGGCTTGTCGATTTCCTGATACCAAACTTTCATTATTCAGTAATGGAAAACTCTTACTTTGTTCGTGCTGTTCGAGTTTGGAATAACTTACCATCCGGTATTCAGCGTATGAGCTTGACTCGTGGGTGTATGGAGCAGATAGCGCGCTGTAGCACCATTTTGGAATAGGCATTTGGTTTTGTTTTAGATGGTCTTGACTTTGTGTTTTATAGTTTTTAGTTGTTATATATTTGTATTATTTATTTCGTTTATTTATTTATTTTAGTTATTATTTTATGTTTTAAGTATTATTCGTTCATTTTATTTATTTTACAATTTTTTTAATTTAATTTTTAATTTTAATTTGCCTACTCTTTAAGTTTATATTATTAGTCGCTTACCGATTTAATTTTAATTTCCGCCTTCTTTTCGTAGGAACTAAATAAAAGATATTTATATTCTTGTTGTACATAGCCCTAAATAAATAATTCTATTCTATTCTATAATTCTATTCATAATTTGTCTCATTCTGGTGTTCGAGCCACAAGGAAGAAACTAACTTCCAAGTACTTTTGGCCCTCCATCAAAACATACATTTTGTGTCAAAAAAACAGAATCACTCGTCATGTCAAGTCAGAGTACGGTCGATTCCAAATTGTATCAGGACGCTTCGAACACATTCATATAGATCTCGTAGGTCCACTGCCACCTTCGAACGGATATTCATATCTTCTAACAATAATCGACAGGTTTACCTGGTGGCCTGAAGCCCATACCCATCAAGGACATTAGTGGAGTCACTGTAGCCAAAGAATTTGTCTACAACTACATTTGCCGATTTGGCATTCCAAGTGAGATCACAACAGATCAAGGAGCCCAACTCCAATCCAAAATCTTCAAATAGATCACCAACCTATTGGGATCTCACCACATACGTACGACTGCATATCAACCTCAAGCAAACGGGATGTTTGAGAGATTTCATCGAACAATGAAATCTACAATTATGGCTCGAAGAAATACGATATTTTGGACGGAAGACCTACCATTTGTTCTACTTGGTATCCGGTATGCGATCAAAGAAGATTTAGGTTGTACGCCCGCAGAACTTGTTTATGGCCAACTGCTAAAAGTACCAGGTGAAATTTTCGTAAAAAAATATCCCAGCACACCTCCAGATCCCAAAGATATCGTAGAACAGCTTCGAAAAAATTTTCGAACTACAAAATGTATAGACACACGAACCGTCCAAAAACCAAAATGTATACATACCTAAAACCCTGAATGAACTCAAATTTTGTTTTTGTCAGAGTTGACAAAGTAAGAACAGCTTTACAAGCACCTTATGAAGGACCTTACAAAATAATCAAATGCCTCAGAAATTAATTCATCCTGAAAATCAAAGGAAAAAACGTATCTATATCAATAGATAGACTAAAACCCGCATACGTCATGCCGGAAACAGAAGAAAAATACACCCACCAAAAACAAGAGAAAAGAAACGTCAGGTTTAAAACAGTCTCAAAAATTTCTTCACGTAACCCATGAACGCTATGCTGGAGGGGGAGGGTGTAGCAACCCTAAATATAATGCAAAGTAATACCAACCCTGAAATAAAATAAAATGCTGCATTAAATAAATAATTAATCCTGGCAATGCTGCCTTAATATTGCCGAAATAAAGTACGCACGCGCACTCTAGTATTCAATCGCATCACGTAAAAAACTGGTAGAAAGAGCACCCTTCAAGTGAGGACGGTAAAGGAAGGTTCCGTAGAGTTCGCATCCCGAAAATAACAAGATTGTAATAAACCAAGTTTGTGTTCTATATTTAAGTTGTATCGCAATGAAGTATCTTTTAAATATATAGGTATTAAGTTGTCGAGAACACGTGAGTTTTTAATTAATCCAACAACTCATCCTCACAGATCCTACGACAAAAATGCCTGATATAAATACGAAGAAGACTAAATTGCCTACATACCATAACTCCTGAGGGGAGAGGAGTACGGGGCTGGTCGAGCTGTCGTTCGAAAAGCGATACAGTTGTGCATAAGATACGGGGTATTTTGTGAAAGACTAGCAATTTTTTTTAATCATCCTGTAACTCAGAAACGGTTGAGATGCCACCCCCTTGCCATACTTGCCAATTTTTTGTTTGACTAGGTGACTACTATCCTGTCCTATGAACCACCATGGACGAAAAGCCCTGTAGAAGGGGTAATATATGTTTAATTGTTTTGGAAGAATGTTTACGTTTCCGCCGCTGTAACACATCAGAGTTACAAAAAAAGTGTTTATAAAAAAAAATTGGGGAATTTAGTCTTTTTCAAATTTTTCATAGGATCAACCGTTGAGGAATTATTAAAAAAAAACAGTTTTTTGAACCTTTATCGAAGATGGCGGACCGAGGCCAGAAGTAACATATATAAAAATCACAAATACCCCACTTTTGTAGGGCAAAACCCACCCTATTGATTTTGTATGTGATTTTGTATGTAACTTTTTGTAAAGTTTTTATTTCAAAATCTCTTTTTCAGCAGTTTGTTCTAAACCGATCTACTACTTACTCTCTGAATATATTGTGGCAGTCCTCCAGATTTATCACGATCACGAGGAATATTATAGTCACCGCCTGCACCCGTAATTGTATGTAATTTTTAAATATTTGACAGCGAATGTAGTTCGTAGTTGCGGTTGATGGTCACAATGATTGTATTTAGGTCTTAATGTTGTAAAATTTCGAGAAACTTATTAGAAATGTAAAAATTTTATTTTTATACAAACACTAAAAAGGTCATATTCTTTCTAACCCCATATCAACCATACCAGGGAAATTTTCATATGTGTATAAGTATACATCACGCATGATGAAAAATCTTATCTTAGAAATTCTGATTTATACATATATTCAAGTAAAAAAGAAAATTATACCAAAATTTCCTATTTACTGACAAGGGGTTCAAATCTCAAATGCTACCGCAGATAAAATTTAAATGTTTTCTTAAAACTTTCATAAAACAGACTTGAACTCAAAACCAGTGAAAGTAAATTCGCTGGTAAAGATGGGGCGGGGGCGGGATTGTATACCGAAAATATTACAATTTTATTTTAGTGTAATGGGAATTTATTGCGAATGATATCTAAGTGTTGTCTCCATATATGTATGTGTAGCCAGAGAAAAAGGGTACCTAAATTCCCAAAGGAAAAGGCGACCATTTGATCCCGTTATTTATTTCCAAAAAAGGACAACATCACTGCCCTAATAAATCGCATGAAATTCCAATTTAGTTTAGACGGAAAAAGCTTTACTTACGTAGTCCTCAATGAAATCTTTCAAAGATATGAAGATGTTTTATGCTCAAATTAAAATTTGCGTCTTAGTAGTAGTAGTTTTGAGATTTTAAACTTGACGCGTAGATGTAGCTACATACATAAGTAAATAGGTATTCACACTTCAGTTTAAATTAAAAAGTGTTACTAGATCTTAATTTAATTTGCCTTTGTGAATGTTTAACGAGTTAAGTATTATTAGTTTCTTAGGTGCTTTGTTGAATATAGAAAACTCTACATTATGTATGCAGAAAGCGTCTGCATTTTACCGTATCTAGAATTTTATGTCTTCATTAAAATGTAGACTTTAGACAAATGTTCAGGATTATATTATATTTTAGTCATCCAAATAGTATACTGGAAAATTCTCGAAATGTACCTATAAAATAAAGAAGTCAAGTATAAAGTCCGAACGAATTGCTCTTCTGGGGCTCTGGCGTTGCGAACTCAATAGAGATTATATGTAAACTTAAAAAGAAACAAAAACGTACAGAGAAACTTCCAGGTAAAAATTGTCTGCTTGTCTTATAAATATTTTTAGTGGCACAGGTGGGAAGGTACCCGAAGGGCATGCTAGAATGTTGAATATAACGGCAAACGATTTCTGCGTGAGCTGCAAGTACTCGGAGGAAATCGAATCCGTCCAACACGTACGTTGATGTCCGTAAAAGGAATGCTATTGGGTAGCTACTTCTTTCAAGTCTGGGGAACTGCAAAGTAAAGAGTTCTATTGAGATGTATTCGGAGATTCCTAAGGGAAACAGAATTGATCTAGGGCAGTTTTAAAGGGTATTGCATGAAGTCAAGGGACATAATAGACACACTGGAGGTCTGAATGATGCAAAAGACCAGTGGCATTCTTCGTACCTAACCTAACATACCCGAATCAATATACCTAGCTATTAGCATTGTCAAATGTCAACCATCAATTTAAACTAACCCATCTTGATAAATGGTGTGCTCCATGATTGGCTCGCTTGTACTCTTAATTTTTATTAATGATTTACCTGATTGATTGCAATTTATCAAAATCCGTATGTACATAGATGAACACCTTATAGTAGTAAATCTCAGTTTTGTCACTCATTGAATTTTTTAGTCCAGTCAACTAGCGCCATCTTTTGGACCGAAGTCAAACTGTTCGGTTTCTATCCATTAAAGATCTTCTTAATGGTCAAATTGTTATGCAGAATTGTTTTAATTTGGGATTCGAATGCGTCCAAGGAAAATTTCGATATTCCGGTAGGTGCATTGGTTATCTTCAAGCATCATGTTCCGTAAACATTCGATGGGTTCTGAAATGATAAAGCTGGCAGTTCGTCCTTCTCATAGCTAGTCATTCTATATCCACGTTGAAGCTCATTGTTTCATCTTCTGCAGGAGCCAAAGATGGTGCTTCGTCGTTAAATACTTATTTTAGTTCTTGTAATCTTTGCTGTCAAGTCCATGAAAACGAAGAAACCCCGTATTTTTGTTATTCAAAAATGGTAATGTGGTGTGTTGTGTAAAATGAAATATTGAATACCACAGCGTGAAAAGTGGTTTCTACGTCCACCTAAAAGGTAAAGGTTTAATTATAACAATTCTTAAAAGCAGATAAATTTCTCTATTTACTGGAATAAATAATGAAGAAAACTTCAAGCCAAACTTGAAGAAACATTTTCAATTCAAATATGTCGTATTAAGGCATATGTACAAACGTGTACTCCTCTATACTATACCTACCTACACTTCATATATACAAAAGTCCTGTAATCCAGTATGCTTTTTCCTTCAAGTCTAGTCGAGAACTTTTTTCCACTCAAATACACTTGCCGTAATCTTTTGAACTCTTGATTTTAATGTCGCCTATTTAATTCCCTAATTTTAGGATCCATTTAACCAAAATTCCTGGAACTAAGTTTAAATATGTGTATGCATGTATGGCACACAAGTGTGTAGTGTATGAGACTTTGTTCATCTTAGCTTCATCTAGCAGCTAACATACATAGCATTCTTGTCGCATACTTAGTGATGAAAGCAAGAAAATTACCGGCAAACAAGAGGAAATCTTGAAATTCTTGGCACGTCCGGATAATATCTGAATGTTGTTGATGCAGTCAGTCATGAGGAAAACACCTTCTGGAAGGATATATGTACGTAACGTATTTTTGTGTTTTTTTTTCTTTTTTGCCTCCGGATAACTCAATTCAAATTACCTAGAGTTACACAATAAACAAAGCACGAAATTTTCAACTTGACACCACCCCCATATGATGATTTGTGTGATAAATTTCGAGAGTTGTTTATTTCTGAAGAAATTCCCGTGATAATGAAATTTGAAAATAAATAAATTTTAATGTGTTTCTTTGATTAAGAAACAAAAACTTTACTTAAGTGTTTAAGTATACGAGAAAGATAATTTAAAGCTTTAAAAATATTTTGTTCCTCATATTTATTAGGACCTCATCTCCAGGTTAGGTGAACATTGGCGTATAGAGTAAATACAAAGTTTTAAGGAAATAATTTTCATGGGAACTTGCGCAAATTAAATAAAAAAAAAAATTGAGATGACATGAATTAATCTGATGTATGTACATATGCGGTACTATCTCTATTCATCTCGATCAGTTTCAGATTTGTGATAGTTCTCTACAAATGGACATTTTCCTTTTGTCCTTTGTGATACCTGATCCTATTAACGCCTTTATATATTGATTTATTTATTTAGAACTTTATCAGAGATCTGATTACTGAGTTTACAAAAGTGAAATATAACCATAATAATGACAAAAGTATACATAACAATAATAATGAAAAACAAAAGTAACTTTAACTAAGCTGATCTCTTATTTGACATTTTGAAAGATGCAAGTCTGATTGCACTGGCGGTTAAAGAGACGAGACATTAATGAAACCGGCTCATGCATGCCATAGTTTGTACTATGCTGAAGAACAACAAAGAAGTCACAGTTCCTCAGTGGGGGGGGGGCACAGGCACAGAGATATTGAAAGTATTTAAGAGCTCAGAGGAGTTTATCACTCGTTGTATACACTGAAAGACAACAATTTTTATAAGCACGATCCACAATGGAAGCATTTTGAGGAGTTGGTTTAAACTTCAGAGAGTAAGATAAATACAGAAAGTCGTGGTCAAAATCACATAGTGGGCTGATTTGGTTGTGAAATAGAATTTTTTCAGTGCTTACAGTAGCAAAATATAGTCAAGTTGGGATGCGCGAAGCAAAAGAGGTGGCTTTATGTGCTTTTGCGGACATAGAAGGAGCCTTCGATAATACCTCCTTCGATGCAATTAAATCAGCTGCCGAGGATAAAGGCTTTCAGCCCTCCACGGTAAACTGGATAGACTCCATGCTTAGAAGCAGGAGGATAACCACGTCTCTAGGGAACTGCTTAGTCACGATCACCGCAGCAAAAGGCTGCCCACAAGGAGGAGTTCTCTCTCCACTCTTATGTTCGATCCTGATTGATGATCTACTAGAGAAGTTGACCAGTTCGGGTTTTAATGTTCAAGCCTACGCGGATGACCTAGTAGTTATAATGCGGGGCAAGCATGATCAAGACATATCCGACCTCATGCAAATAGCCCTCTCCAAAGTCCGCACGTGGTGTTTAAACAAAGGCCTTAGCATAAACCCCAACAAAATGGTTATCGTTCCGTTCACGCAAAGAACGAAGCTTTCACTAATGGCTCTTCTTCTTTATAATAACACGGAATTGATATTTTCAGACGAAGTCAAATATCTGGGGATAAACCTAGATAAGAAACTTACCTGGAATTCGCATCCGTCCAGAGTGACGGATAGAGCGATGCGATCTGTCAACACGTGTCGTCGCTTCATTGGCAGAACATGGGGTCTGAAGCCATAAATGATGTACTGGACGTACACCATAGTTGTTAGACCCATGGTCACCTATGCGGCCATCGAATGGTGTCCAAAAACTAATCAAAAGACGGCTGAGGCTCTGCTTAAAAAAACCCAGCGGCTTGCCTGTCTAGGAATAACTGGTGCCCTGTCCTACAGCAGCCATGGAAGCCTTATTAAACCTTGCACCCCTGCATTTGCAGGTGAAAAAGGAAGCGATCTTCAGTGCTATTAGAATACAAAAGGAGGAACAGTTAAAACCAGGCGATCTGGTTTGGTCATTTAAGTATCTTAAAATAGATAATCACACCCAGAGTGGATTTTGTAAGACCATTCCAAGTGGTTCTTGAAGACCGACAACAATGGCGCTCCACTAAACTGTCCTTCCAAAAAGGATCAATGGTGTGGTATACAGATGGTTCAAAAATAAACAGTGTGGTCGGATTGGGTGTATACGGCCCCAAACGCCATATATCAAAGGCTCTAGGTTCTACCCCTACCGTATTCTAAGCCGAGGTATTGGCCATAGATGAATGTGCCAATACCTGGATTAAAAGCGCCATAAATGGCTCAACCATTAATATCCTCTCGGACAATCAAGCTGCCCTCATGGCCTTAAAGTCCTACACTGTCAAGTCCGGGATAGTCTGGGAATGTCTATAAACCCTCAAAAATCTATCAAGGAGAAACAAAGTTATCCTCATGTGGGTACCTGGACATGAGGGCCACAGAGGCAATGAAATTGCGGATGGCCTAGCCAAAAGAGGAGCGGAAACTCAGTTTGTCGGACCAGAACCATTTTGTGGCACTTAAAAGTGTTACCTCAGAGCTACCCTAAATAACTGGGAGAATAAACAAAAATCCTTATATTGGGAAAGGCTACAAGGACTTCGTCAGGCAAAAAAGTTTATCGACACTTTGGCAGAAAAATAAAAGAACTCCTACTCCTTAGAAGAACAGAGCTCAAAATGATCACTGAGCTCTTCTCAGGCCATTGCCCCTTGAGGTATCACCTAAACAAGCTGGGTTTGGCTGGGACTTCATCCTGCCGCTTCCTTCAGGATGCTCACGAAACCTCGGAGCACATGCTCTGCAACTGCGAAGCATTGGCCAGGCGGAGATTACTCCACCTTGGAACCTCAAGCCCAGAATGGTTCTAGACTTTATTAACAGTCTAAAGCTATAAGTGGAGTAAATTCAACGGGGACTCACAATAGATCTTTCAGTTCGCAGTGATTGCGAGGCTAACGCCTATACACCCCTTCACAAATTTAATCTAATCTAGTCAAGTTTAGATGGGCGAGTTGAATTAAAATAGGTTGGTAACTCATTAATCACCTCCAGATTCAATGTTCTGCGTAGATACATTAAATTATCTGTTATGGAGTTGGAGGTAAGAGTATTTACATTCATATGGACACAAAAAAAAAACGTTTCTATGCCTAAAAATGATTGGTGATATAGACTTTCTGAATTGCATGCATGTCTCAGCATTGAAACTACTTGGCGGGCAATAGACACATCTATCAAAACCTGACTCAACCTCAATACAAAGAAATTCTATCTTGTCACTTGGGGTAGTATAATTAATAATTTTTGCCTTAAATGAGTTATGCACCCAAGAAACAATTTTTGTTATATACTAGTAACCGTAAGGTTTCCATTACCAAATTATATAACTTGAGTTATATAGACTAGTACTCGAAACCTCTTTGTAACCAATATAAACCCCTTATAGAGATTAAATGGAGGATTATATAAAGGTTATCGTAACTTGATTTAGGTAACATTATATGTATAACTAAAAGTTTTATAAACTGAGTAACAACTGATAACAAAAATATCCTGGTTACCTTAATATAACTTCTTATATAACCCTTATATAACCTAGGGTGCTCTCGATTAATTTATTTTGGTCACAGCAGTAGTTGCAGTAACGTTTCGGTTACCTTTATAAACTTTGTTTATAATGGTGATGGTAACTTTTCCACAACGCTTAAAATTTTCTCAGACTGATTACTTTTAGTGATTGATATGTTAGAGAAATTACTATTCGTTACCTTTATAAAACAATACAATGCAAATATTTACGACATAGAATTTCGATATTTTTTTGTATTGTATTTTTATAATGTAAGGATTAAATATTTCTACATTTTAGAATTAAAATTTGTCGGCATGTACGTTGCGAAATATTCAGCTGCAATTAAAATTTTACTATGAATATCATCATAGATACTTCTAAAAATACAGACCCCTGCAAAAATAAGCAATTTTTAATAATTTTAATTAAATATGACAAAATTTAAGATTTTCACTTAGGTGATATTAACTCATAAAAATTACATAACATATTTTAGAAATGTTATGTACCTTAAAAGATGAATTTTCTTCATATGAAAAAAACGGAACCGACATTTTCTTTTTTATCTGCAATGGACAGATGAAAAAATGGCGGCTTGTACTTAAATGAACAAATTACCATTATAAAACTTCAAGTAGTCGAGTTATATAAGGGTAACCACGGATACCGCAATAAACACTTATTACCAATAAGTTATATAATGTGGTGACGAAAACAATTATAAAACTTTCTTATATACCTTCTAGTAATGGTTACTCTAAGTTATATAGACAGGTGATGGAAACATTTTAATCACCAACTTATAAAACCTTAAGTAACTTACTTCCACGATAACCATTAGTAACCTTAAAAAACTCTAATATAACTACGTCACCAATTGGTAATATTATAAATTCTTATATAACCGAGTAACTATTGTATACCCCTTATAGGTGATAGGTAGCACCTTCAGTCACCAAAAATTGGAAAATTTGTTACTTGGGCACATAAATGTCAGCTCCTCCCCCAATACGACCAACACAATCACAACGGAAAACATTATAATTTGACAAGGAAGTGGACTTTGATATTACCTACATATTGATATAGCCATGTTCTACATATCAGCAATGGAGCCAATTAAAATATCCTGCAATTGGTATATTTTGTTTCTTATGCTTCTCGCATTACACACATTAAATCCAGCCACATGAGATGAAAAAATATTGAGAAGCGCCCTCACTCGGTCCAATGGCGAGACGTTATATTTCGCAATTTTTTGAACACAGGAACCAAGAGAATCCGAAATAAGAAAATGAAAACACAACAATTACAACGCACACCTTGGATATTATAATCAAGCTGATGAGTTTAAAAAAGTAAATTGGACTGAAGAATAAGTGCACTACTATACCGTATGCGTTCCAGAAAAGGATTAACGCGGTACAAACAGGAAAAGAAATTCGTGTGAAGTGTTTGGAGAGGCCGCGCAGTAACAGCTCGAATATGCCAAATATGCCTTATGAAATTTCATAGGGGTGATTTTACTTTAAAAGATGGACTCCGCTAAAGAGAGTCATCAGGTGTCAATGACGAAATAGATAATCACAAGGCCCCACAAGGACAACTTTAAAAGGCTTGGTTTTGTGTCACAATTCTCTGTTTGGGTGCCACATGATTTAAACGAGAAAAATCGATAAAATTTCGATATGTTCTTTAAACCTTGCGTTCACGAATTGGTATCCGAATATCTTTTGGCGGCTTTTATTTTTTAGATATTTGCATGTTCTAATTAACTTAACGGGATGGGCTTCTGTTACATCTCCCAAAACTACTCAATGCAAACATATTTCAAGAGAAAAATTTTTAAAGCTATATTTAGAAATACTAAATTTTCAACACAACATTTATACTGACGTTGTTTAACGGATAGGTACCTGGGGACCTATATACATTTTATATGGCAATCGAAGTAAATAAAAATGTCATGTGAAAATGTGTTTGTAGAAAATCTTGTTATGAAGGGATGAAGGATAACAAAATTTACTTTTGACATTTAAATTTATTCCAAATAGGGCGGAATTAAAACATGTTTTATATATAACCTACAGCATAGCTCACGTGATGCATTGCGCAATCATCTCAGACTGGTCATTACATACAAGACACTTACAAGCTCGGTACGATTTTCTTGCATTGAGTTGGCGTTTATTTAGAGCTCACCATATGTAACAGCTTCCGCTAACTTTTATACGTCCAGATCCGCTTTAACCTGATCCAACTGCTTCCGCAATTGATGTTTGTGATATATAATTGGGTGACTTAGAATTGATTCAAGTCCCAATTTTGCAACATATGTTTGCTGGCTTGGAAATTTTGGCATCTACTCTGGATTGACGACATTGCTAACTGCTTTCCTAAGTCCTGGAGAAATGTAGGTACGTCTGCCGTTGACAAGTTTAGCCGTCGTTGTATTATTCTCCAAATATATTATGAAAGCTGCAAAACACGCTATATCCAACATATTTTAATGCAGCACCAACGCGCCGAGCTCTTTTCTTTACTGATTAGTGGGCCATATGACCTACTCCCCTTTGGTTAGATGGATTGAAGAGAGGTTGAGGCGACGAAGTGCATCCTGGGACGTAAACTACAGCAAGGCCCATTGTTCACCATCTAGACTTGTTTGCAGTTGCTCATAGATCCCAACCGGATGCTGATACATAGTTTAATATTGGCCCTCAACCGTCCTTACCAGCTCCATGCAGTTCGTCCAGGGGCTGCGAACCAAGGTATCTATGATGCTTTCCTGAGAGAGTCGGACAGTGACAAAGAAAGTTAGTTACCGTTTTGGATTCCTCTCTGCATCCTTTGCATATAGGATCATCAACAATACTTGGCCGATATAGGTGAGCCCTAAGGTCAGAGTACCCCCTTTAATGCTGTTGTAATAATCTATTATATTGGGCTTATTCTTTGATCAATTGACTTTATCATAGAGATCCATAGTTGACCAGCATTTAATTTTTTTTATGATATGAGCAAATGGTAACATTTTTGTCTTAGCTCAATCCGAACTGAGAAGTTTGGGAAGGTGTGCTGGTAACTGTGACTCAGTCAACAGGTGCCCAACATGCACAATGATATGTGGATAATTCGCGCATTATACTCTGGCCAAGATGAAATTTACGGCGGAGGACTATCATGTTCTTATTGTGGACGTCACGTCCTTGTAGAAGGAATGTGCCCCGAATGCAAGACTTCTTGATAAATTGCCTTCAAATCATCTGGAGCATATGGTATCTTCCAGTCATCGAACTGATGACTTTTTATCTCAATCTGTGTTGGGTGCTGTCATATTATGACCGTACTAAAACGTACCATGATGCACTCACTTTATCACTCCTCAGATATCATAATCGGTGTCGGGGTACTAAACTTTCTTACAAGTATGTACTTAAGTCCTACTTATGTACGTGCATATGTCAACATAAACACCCAATACAATTAAAGAAGTTACATTATTAAATTTGAACAGTTTTTATGTTAAGTAAGTCATTATATATATGTTATTCCATAAAAATTAATAAATTTTCATACAAAATATATGAAGGTACCTGGGTACTTACAGAAGGGTTAAATCTTGCTCGTCACAAAAGGGAGCAGAATTACTGTAAAGCTTGTTGACTGGAGATGAAAAGTGGATATAGATATACCAATAAAAACGTGGTTAGAAAAAGAGCCTGGTGTGCATCAAAAGAAGGTTACGCTGTGTTGTTGGTGGGACACAAAGACGTATTGTACGTACGATATAAGTTGCTGAAAGAAAACGAAGCGGTTGATGCTGATCACTATTATTCTCAGCATGATGTTTCGAATACAGTAATCCAGCGTAAATGTTATCATAAAGGTTGTAATTCTTCATAACGACAACGCCACACAGCATGCGGCCCCAATATTCTCCTGATATTAAACCATTGGATTACCACCTATTTAGGTCGCTACAAAAATTTTTCCGGTTGAAATGAGTACGCAAATTATGAGGTTGTCTAAATGGTAGAGAAAGGCAACATTGCCTCTAAAAGAGGAGATTTCTTTTCCAAGGGTCCAACACAGTAAATTACACTTAAAAACACTAATGGCATAATTTTTAGGGTTCCGTACCCAAAGGGTAAAAACGGGAACCCTATTACTAAACTGTTATGGGTATAGCATACTGCATGCAGTAGTATGCTAGATGACAGCTAGCAGTAGCACGCTACATGTGAGCTGCTGCCTATGTGGACGGTGCGAAGAGACTCGTGAATGCGACCTTATTGGGAGAGAGGGCGGAAGACGAAAATGGAAGAAGAAGGTTCTTCTCTACAAGTGTAATTTGTGAACGCACGAAAGACAAAAATCAAGATATATTGTTGTCATCGCGATTTTGCGGAACAAAATGTTTCCAAGTATCCTTCCAATTAGTACAAGAGGAACTTCTTTTCGCAAAAGCCATCTTCAAAC
This sequence comes from Dioctria linearis, assembly GCA_963930735.1. Classification (NCBI taxonomy): domain Eukaryota; kingdom Metazoa; phylum Arthropoda; class Insecta; order Diptera; family Asilidae; genus Dioctria; species Dioctria linearis. Next base: position 27,782,471 of record OZ005740.1, read on the forward strand.
AAAAATGCCAGGCCAGCCGTGAGGACTTGCCACATCACAGTAAGATCAGAGCACCATTCAGTAGTCATAACATGTCATCCAATCGCCAACGAGGTCCTGGGAATACATCAAACCAACATCGGTATGGTGTGATAAGTATTGCAAGTTAAGAATGCTCAATGAATTTGCCAAATTCTGCGTAGAAGGTTACCTTTTAACTGCAGGGACAGTATCCCAGTTAAGAGACATAATTACAGGCTACGGATAACTTTTTTTTTGAAATATTGACATTGGCTATTGGATCAACAGCAACGGAGTATATGTAAGTTGTTGCCGTTTATTATGGTACGATGGTACGGAACTCGCACTTGGCCGATTTTTTATTGTAACTACTATATAAATCGAGATTTCATTGATCTTCAAGTGTTAGTGTTACTTACATGTATTTATGATATCTAGTTATTGCAAGCAAAGTAATCTATCTAGAAATTGTACTAAATGGGAAAATGTATTCCTGCAACTATGTCAGTTCTATGCTGGGAAAAGTCTATAGTGACTTGCGAAGACTATGTTTATTTTCACCTAATATGTTGTCGACTGACCTCAAACTAAAACTTGTTAAAAGACCCTAATTTTACCCCATATTTTACCTGTGGTAGCATTGTTTTTCGAGAACATAGGGAGTCTCTGTTAGTCTAAGTTAGATGTTGCATTTTATTATTTGAGAGTATTTTTCGTATTAAGTTTCAAAGCAATCAGAATCTAATTGTTTCTCGTTATCGTAAATTTATTATGAAGAGTTCTTTTTGGGTCTATAACATTCGTTTATGGAAATTTTTTTCCCTTCAATATGAAAACTGAGAGCAATGTCGGTGTGTTCATTTCGAAACATTGACAGGGTTAGTAGTCTTGGTCGTGATTTAACGAACGCAGGCACATCAGTAGGTTGTTCTGGAAAATAGCTAAGAATTGACCCTTCGAATATTAACTCCATAATTTTTGATATTCTATCTGATCGCGAATATATTAATGAGGATCTGAATATGGACGAACTACTTACATAGATATCTAGCTCAAAGTTTTATTTATCAAATGAAAAAAATATCATGGCTGGTATAGCTACCAAGAAAAGAAGAATATTTGTACTAACTTAGACCCAGTTTAGACGTGCCAGGATGCTGCCTCACGAAAACTTGTCAGTAAGATGATGGCTGGGGGCAGGAATGAAGCATCATCCTACCTACAGATTTCGTGCGGCAGAGGAAACATACTGACCTCTCTGAATTGGGTCTAAACAATTTATCAACGTAATTTAGTCATCCGGTCGCTAAGATACATCCTATTTTCATGTGCTACTGTCTCACATTTAGTATCATCGTTCCATTTTAACGCCTAACTCTAAAAATTCTTACAAATATCAGTTACCTTGTCTTTCTATGTCAATACTTTTTTGGGATTTGAAATATCAAGCAATTTCGCAACAAAACACAATGTCACTATTATCTCGGCTTGGTCGGACTGCCAACACAGTCGCCTTTGGTTGGATGACACTTCATATAGAACCAAATAGTAGCTGTGATGCTTATTCAACCTAGAATAAAACGAAAAATCTACTGGGACTAAGCAAGCCAACCCTGAGAACTCTAGTATTAATTCTCACTCGACGCTCTCTTCTCAAGGGTCAACTGCATAGGATGGGGCTTGTTGATGGTCCGGTATGCAGAGGATGCGAAGAGGAAGGCGAAACGGTGACCCACTTTCTTTGTTCGGCCATCTCAGGAAAACGTTACAGACTCCTTGACTCACACCTCCTCGAAGAGCTGCATGAAGCCAGAAAGGTGTCCAATTTTGATTTTTGTTATTTGCTAGATCGTCCGGTTAGCGACTTATAAGCAATTGCTGGGTGAACAATGGGCCTTGTTGTGGCCTCCGTTCCAGAAACCTTTTTCAGATCACAACCTCATTGCAATCCATCCACCATACTCATGGAAATGGGCGTCAGTTTGTCAGCTACGACTATACTTGCCAAAAGCTACCTCAACTATGACGCTTTATCTTCTCATATTACCTCCTAATATTTTCCTGTTATTCTCTGACCCAAATAATCTGTGAGTGATATTAATAAAAGAAGAGAAATATCCTTTGTCTCCAAAAACAATGTGGTTCACTCTGTTTGCCTTATTTAATTGGAAAAAAAATCATATAACTTCATCGGCACTCAAAACTTTAGCTTGTCTGCAAAAATTTAACAAGAATTGATTTTTCTTCTCTTTATAAACCATAGAAGCAAAATTTTTATTCTAAAAAATTTGTTTACGTTTTTTTTCCTCCGTATAGAATATCTAAAACAAAAGATTCGTCTTAATGCCTTAGGAACTGTCTTTCTTTGAACTGATACTTTTCACTTTCATATGTCTGTCGTATATACATAACTAGACTTTGATAAATATTTTGACGGTACGGTGATTTTCAAATGTTGCATGGGAGCTTGTATGCCTGGAGGAAAGTATATTATATGCATGTATTTATTGTTATCCTTGGAGATTTATGTGATTTGCATACCTCAAAAATTTTCTGTTGTGTCACAAGTGGGATCAAGAAAGAAGGGCTTAAACTTCAAACTGTATAAAATGACAACATTACCGAAAATTCTGATATTTTTTTTCTATTATTTTTACTTTAAAGCTTCTGACCTTGTACGCACATAAATATTTGAGTAAAATTTAATATTTTTGTTTTGTTTTTATAACTTGACTTGATTTGGAGAAAAAATTTGATGTATTTGACTCCTCCTAAAATTTGAATATTTTATTGAAGAAGGATAGTTACGTGAGGTTCGTTCATTAGGATTTTTAAATTCGTAAAGGCACGCAAATATGGGGAAATCGTGGTCTTGCGTTTTGGTTTTTTTTTTTTTTTTGAATATCGTTCGAGTTTAATTCACCCCCTATAACTTTTGAAGTATATCTTCCTTATGATGATTATTTAAAATTTATTTGATGAATAATCATTGTAGCTTTCAAAGATAGGACACACTCTTTACACAAAATTCAACCAATCAATTTTCTTCTGTGAATTAATTTTTCAAGACTTTTTTGCTAGATTTGCTTAAGCAAAGTAGCAAAAGACGTTAAAAGGGTAGAGAATATGCAATGCCGGGTAATTTTTACCTTGATGTTTTGAGCTTCTAGAATTCTTTATGAAAAACAAGTTTTGAAGGCATTCCTTATTTCTAATTAACAGTTAAATGGTAAAACCCTAAGTCACAGTTCCGAAATTTCGATTTTGTTGAGCCTAAACTTTGAAGCGGGGGAAAGGTTTGGAAAACTTGATATAAAGCATTGAAAAGCTCCAGCGATTATTTATCTAATAAATTGTACATATTCATCATAGTTATCGTATCAAAAATTATGAGATAATTTATAAAATATTTAGGAAAAAATATTTAACTCTCCACACCACTCAAACTTTTGAATTTACACATCTCCCCTACCACATTTCTCGCCACGTAAGGTAGGCCTATTCGTAGCTGGACGATTTTCAACTATTTATAGAACAAACACCATAGTATAGTATTTCTCAAAATCTATTAAAGTGGTAACCTTAATAGGAAAACACCGTGTGAAAAACGACCATTTTTTGTTTGAAGCGAAAAAAGAATTAAGTTCGAAAAAGTGCATATTTCGATGTTTCACCAAAGAATTTTCTGACAGTATCTGTAGCTTGTACTTAGCTTCTAATTTTTTTTTTACCTACAATTTAGAATTGCGTACAATTTTAAATAGTTATCGTACGTACATGTACTATATGGGGTCGTTAAAATATATGCACACTTGATTCGATTTCGAAAAAAAAATCGAAAGAATAAGTACTTAGTCAAATTTCGAAAGAGTTTTGGTATTTTAAATTTACTCTAAAACTAAAACTTTTGATATCAAATTGAATGTGGATAATTTGATTTTGAGCACAGCGGTGTCGGACTTTTTAAAATTGCTTTATCTTGAAGGGGAAGAACTATAAGGAGAAACGTATAGCCCCACTTTATGTCTAGACTTTTTATTATAACTTTTTCTATTTGTAATTTGGGAGCTTGAAAATTTGTCCACAAGTAAAGTTTAACATTTTCAATAAAGTAAAATGTTTGTGTGAATATTTCCGAAATTCGAAAATAAATTTAATAAAACTTCGAATTTTCGAAAATAATTATATATTTTTCTATTACTTTGTTTGTTGCCAAATTACATTATATAGGTGGGATTTTCAGTGTAAAATTTACTATTAACTAACTCTTGCAGATTTTGTTGACATTTATAATAATATGAAAGCGGAAATGTAGCTGAATTTCAATTTTTAACATAACGAACATTAAAATATTTGGTAGTTTTTATCAGATTGTGATATCATGTGTGGATGAACTTTTAGGATTGTAAATTTTTTTGAGATATATAAAGAATTTCAAATTTCGAAAATTCCCTTAACAAAATTCAAGCTTTTCCAAAATAATGGATTATATTTGACTGGACACTATTTAAATAACCAGAATCAAGTGTTATATCAAGGGAAAAAGTCCACCAAATGGCACGGCAGATTATAGCTGCAGGTGAACAAAATAGTTAGATGGAGAAAGAAGAGACATGTAGATGTCTACATCCATACGCTACGGCGTAAGTAAGTGAAGATCAGACTAGAATCAATTTTAGGCACAGCCATACGGTAGAGCAGCTAGATTTAAATGAGCAGGACGCCACCTACAGTCATACGGGATACTAGCTAGAGTAGTAAATGAGAGTGAGATAGGAACATATCTTTTATATCAGTTAGACCTTGGTAGCAGTGGTGTGGCGTGGACTTGGGGCGAGGGGAAGCAATCAGATTATAATTTTACAAAAGCGTTAAATAACCATGCGCTCACATGTTATTGCAGCGCTTCTAATAAATTATAGGGTTTCTGTACTCGATTCGACTCGATTCGGACTGGGTAGTTACTCGGATTCGGGACTCGACTCTAATACTCGACGAGCCCAAGTTTTTGAAATTAAGCAAAGACCAGGAAATCGAAAAAGGTAACCTACGTATTTAGGAATATTCTGATCAGTTTCGAGATTTACGTTCTATTTATTTTTTAATTATACATATTGCTGCTGACATTAATAAAGACTCGTCCTCACTTTCCAGTGTTACTGAATAAAGTCAACGTTTACACAAATAAAACTAAAAAATGAAAATGTAAACAGCTAATCACACTGGTGTAAATTTGCTCAAATTATCTGAACGCAATCAACTTATTAAATTCAACTGCCATTTATAAAATAAAAGAAAACACTTCTTTTTATATTACATATAATGTAACCGCCAACGCGTTTTATCAGAACATCATACTGTTGTAGCCCTGTTGATGTTCTGATAAGACGAAACGCGTTAGCGATTACAATGTATGTAAAATAAAAATATATGTATGTGTACGCTGTGGAAAAAACAAAAAGTGTTTTCTTTCATTTTATAAGATAGCAGTTAAAATAAGTCTATTCCAGCAAGTGTTATCTATCAAATCTGTGAATTATTCAATTCAATAAATAATTCTATTTTTAACAAATTTGTTTTGTTATAAAAACCTCAGCTATTAGAATCATTATTGAACTCCAAAATATTAAATGTTTTTGGTTATTGATTTGAGTTTAGATTTAGATCCAGACTCGATTCGAACTCAACGACTTTTCAAAATTTGAGACTCGTACTCGCCGAGCCCTGAAAACCCGAGTTTCCAGATACCCTAAATATATTAGCTATACCCCTTCCGATATCTATTTCTTAAGGACTCCAGGAGTTAATTTGTGAAGAAAATAGGAAACTACAACAATGAACTGCGTCGACTGTATGAAGAGGAAGATGAAGCCATGTGAGTATCCCGCGCTTGCAGCTTTAAGGTTGAAAATCATTGGACAAACACCTCTCTAAGTAGGGTTTGCAAGCTAACCCAAGGGCAATATCGAGCTCTTAAAAGTAATAGATTTAACTTAACGACTCTAGGTGAAGACACAATAGATTAACTCTGGTCAATGTGTCCGCATGGTCTTAGTGAATTAGTCTCCCCTGCTCCTCAAATTAATTATAAGGAATTAATGGCTGAAACACATCCAAGCCTCGAGGCTTCCTCGAGGTGTTGTCAAAATTTCCAACAAGGGTTTTTAAATGAAGCAACACAAAACCAAGCCAGCAGCTAGCCTCAAGGCCTAGCCGCAAATCGCGCTTTGCTCAATGTTGAAAATTTTTCTCTCTCAGGCCTACTTCTGTCAAACGTAATATTTGTGATTTAGCAGGGAAAAAAATTTGAAATTTTCAATATTTTAATAATTGATTTTATAAGTAAAAATGGAAGAAAAGTTGATTGAGGCTGTGAGGAGTAGGCCTCCAATTTATGATTTAGAGCATCCCAACTACAAAAATATTAGGATCCGGGACAAGTATTGGGAGGAAATTGCGGAAATTGTTGGCGAATCAAGTAAAACTTTTTATAAAAATGAAGTTAATTTAATATAAATTTTTTGTAAAACTTTACATCACAAAGATGTCGCCAACGCTGGAAATCTTTACGTGAACGAGCCAGGAAGGAGTTCAGTGCATATACAGCGTCTGGCAGTGGATCCGACGTCTTGGCCTTACACTAACTCCCTGCTCTTCCTAAGAGATAAGTTCGGAGTAACAAAGTAAATATTTGCATGATTTTTTAATTGTGGTATACTATAATGATAAAATCTTTCACAGAACTGTAAGTAATTTCACAGAAGAGACGGTAAATTCACCGGAAGACAGTATGGGGTGTTATGTGGGCTGCGACCTGGGCGCTAAATCCTCAGACGGAGAAATCTCAACAGCTTGTGCATCTGCTACACCAAGGCAGGGCACAAGCTCAGTCTGTTATTCGGCGAGTTCTGCAACACGTTCTTCTACTCCGCGGAAAAGGCGTAGATTGGATGATGAGAAGTCTGAAGTTCTCACAGAGGCCGTGCAGTCGTTCAACAGTCTGCTAGGCGATATTAGGACGAAGTTTGTAGGGCAAAAAGATAGCTCACCAATGATGTTCTTCTTTCAAAATCTCTCCAAACGCATTGAGGGAAAATACACCGAGAGTCAGGAATTGGAGCTCCAGCAAGCTTTCCTGGAAGCCTTCATAAGAAAATCAAGGGAATTTACAGAAAGAGGCGGATAAATTGTTATTCGGAAATGTGTAATAAAATCAATATATACAAAATATTTCTTAAAATAAAAATAAATTCCCAATAACATTGTTATTGATGTACTGTTTTAATTTATCCCTTAAGTTAAATGCAGCTCGGGAACTATTGCCGCCAGTTGTATTTGTAATTGACTGAAGACTGGCAGTTTCTTCACGAATCGGGGCAATAAACTTGCGGGTCCGTAAGCTTGCAGAAATTATGCAACACAGTTGTCGCCATAACAATTTTTTCAACCTTTTTCGGATGTGTATTTATTGTTGTTGTAAGTATCCGCTAACGAGCTGTGAGAATGCCGTTGAAAAATGCTGTGGAAAATTTATAGGTTTTAAATTTGAATTGCTTACATTTTTGTAAATACACGAACCTCTTGCTGGATATGGTCGCATTATGTTGTATCTTAATGGGAACGCCGCATCAGCTACGAAAAAGTGTGGGAACATTATATTACTGTTGGGGAGCGGTTTGTCTGGTAAGGGAATGAGTTCACCAGCAAGAACTTTTCGCCCAAATACACTTGACGCGAATATGCCTCCGTCACTGCGGCTCCTAAGTGCTCCAATATCTACGGCTGTGAAGCAATAGTTGTGATCACATGCTGCTAACAATACGATGCTATGATGTCCTTTATAATTAAAGTATGAGGATCCCGAATTTGGTGGGGCAAATGACGTTGACATGCTTTCCGTCAATAGCGCCAACACAGTTTGGAAAATTCCATCTAGTCGCAAACCCATGGGCGTAAGCTTCCCAGTCAATTTCATTCGGAGGCGACAAATATAGTTCCGATAGCAGCTTCCAAATGATTTCGCAAGTCTCATATACGATTCCTCGTACCGTGGACACTCCCATTTGGAAGCTCCACGCCAAAACCTGCATTGGGGCGCCGTGTGACAAGAACCTATTAAAGAAATTAATGTAAAAATGGTACTATTTATAGAAAAGTCATATTTACAACAAGGTCACTGCTAATCGAGTTTCCGGGTCTATTGGCTCTCTGTTGGAACTTTTGATCAATTTGTGTTTTATTAACGCAACTAACACATCAAATTGATTTGGAGTCATCCTAGTTGTTTTGGAAAAATATTCATGGTCTCGTTCTTTTATTATTTTAAAAGTTTGATTTAAAAAACCATGAATTTTTCTACTTGTGTAGATTTCGCGGACCCAAATTCGTCTATTTACTTTCACATTACAAGCATTTATAATATTTATTAAAGCTAGAAGTAATTCGAAAAGCTTCGTAATTAATTCTAAATTATTTAGAAGTTCGTTGTCCATCAGAAAATACACAATAAAATTAAAAACCGATAATAAATTTTTTCCGCTAGAAGAATGTAGAAATTGTCGCAAACACTGTCAAAATTATAATGACAGCACCAAGCCTGGTGTTATTTTGTTTTCATTTCTCTGAGGCAAGCCTTGAGGCGAGCTACGAGGAGGCCTGAGCGAGGCCAGGCCTAAATGGAATGATTATAGTCAGGTCACAGTGTACCTACTGGAATTTGTACTATACACTCTGTTTCAGTCAAAGCTGTAAACGAATTTGAAATTTTTCGTTTTCTCGAAAACGAAGGCAATGATAAATGACTTTCAGAATGTGGCGAGATACTCAAGAGTATTCTAACGTACTGGGTAAGTTGTCTAGTAATAACGGCATTTGAGCTCTGTTAATGAAAATTTTAAGAATTTTCACGAAAAGGGAAAATTTCAAATTTGCATTACGAAACAGAGGGTAGGGTATTATTAGTCGAATTCATGAAACTGAGAAATTTATCTTTTGAGATCTAGCAATGTTAGGAGTAAACGTTTTTGGAGTACCTGAGCTTATTCTTGAAAACGAGTACAAGAGTATAAGATATTCCTTATTGGTAAAGTAATATAGATAAGGTTTTCACAGAATAACGGACTATAGATTTGAATTTCCTGAGTTACATATGAGTACAAATGGTTCAAAATGGCCAAAGAAGCAGATTCGCGATTATAGCATGACGGCGACTAATAAATTCTAAATAAGATAAATTAAAATATTTTTAATTGCTCATTTGCTTATTTGCCTCCGACTGTACGATTTTCACAACAATATCATATATCAAGCCATATATTGTCTAAAGTAATATTCCCCTATCCAACTTGAAATACCCCTCACGAGTTTACTACAATTTTCCCTCGCCAGCGCGGCTTAAACATATTTGCCATCCAACAACCTAAATGCTTCCTAACCAACCTACCAACATAATATTGATGGAAGCACAATTAAAAACACCTCCAGTTGAAACAAATACAGCGTTAATCTATCATAAGAAAAACATATCCATATGAATGAAATTAATCTAAACATGCTACCGGTATAGCAGTGTTTGTAGCTCCCATAGAAGCATTTTTTCAATTGCATCCCTTAGGTTTAGAAGCATTTCTTATTGAGCGTAGCTACACTGTAAGTTGCGAACAAAAAGCAAATATATGTGACGTCATAGGTGGATTCCTGACGAGTTCGAATGCCATACATTTGGTTGGATGTTGTTCGATTGCTGATGGAAGCAGAATTGCAGACCACCTCCTCAGGCATTGGTTTCGGTTGCGATATCTTAAGCGCGCCATACAACATCCGTTTTGCCGTGATTTTAAGAACCACGGTTTAGTCGAGATAAGAACCTATAACGTGGTCAAGAAAAAGCCGCGCACACGGAACAACTTCACCACGTCTTGCCGTCATCTTCTAGTGTCCATTTACAGAAACAACATGTGACCAAACATTGTGATCATTTCTTGAAAACCGGTTTTCACAGAAATTGACTATCAGAACGTTTAATAAATAAACGTCTCAACAATAAATGCGATTCATCACTTAGTCGGTGTTAGTATTAGTATGTTACCCTAAACATAGACCAAACACCGGATCAAAAGACATGCAATGTGGCATGGAAACAGAAATTAATAATTATATAGACGTTTTTTCCATGCTTGGAAACGTCAACGACAAAATGCTCAGCCTTAATATTAACAGCAATGCACATGCGGTTGATGGGTTCATACATGCTAAAGTTGGATCTTGCGGAGTTAACATGCAACAGAGGTAACCTTCTCAGATTGTGCCCACTATCACGGAAAGAGATTTTACTATCTAGCAGGGGAGAATCAATTTTCGCGTTTAAGAGTTGATGCACAAAAGTTACATCGGCGACCAAGCGACGTTTTTCGAGCGAGTGCATATTAAAAAGCTTCAAGCGGTCCTCATAAGGTGGAAAAATCAATGTATTATTCCAGGGTAGGTGCCTCAGAGCGAAGCGCAGGAAGTTCCGCTGAACAGACTCGATGCGATCGATGTGTGTACCGTAAAATGGAGATCAGACCTGGCTAGCGTATTCAAGGAGGGGTCTCACAAAGCACGTGTTCAAACGTAATGTTATGGTGGGATTCGAGAAATCTCGAGACCAACGTTTAATAAAGCCCAGGATAGAACTACTCTTTGATACCATGTAGTTTATGTGGGAGATAAAATTCAATCTGTGGTCACATTTGACACCCAAGTCACAAACAGCACCCTCGCGGCGGAAAATCGTGCAATCCGAGAACACAAAATCAAAGGTGATTGGTTTCTGATTCCTCACAACCTCACATTTGTCGATATTGAGAGCCAAATCATTGTGTTTGCACCAAACGAAAAATTTGTGAAGGTCACCTTGTACCCGTTCACAATCACTAAAAGATTTAATCTGAGCGAAAAGTTTAATGTCGTCAGCATAAATCAAGACTTTGCAGTGTCTCATAACAGATACAATGTCGTTAATAGACAGAATAAAAAACAGCGGGCCCAGGTGACTTCCTTGAGGTACGCCGGATGAAGCCTTCAAGACTCTAGAGATGGAATGTCGAAATAAGACTTGATAAGTTCTTTTATTTAAGTAAGACTTCGTCCATTTAAGAAAAGTTGGAGGAAACCCATACTTTTCCATTTTAAAGAGTATCACGGAGTGAGATAACTTGTCGAACGCTTTATTAAAGTCAGTATAAATACAATCTGTCTGATAACCTTTTGCAAACCCGTCAATGGTATCCGAGACAAATTCCAATAAGTTAGTGGTTGTAGACCTGCCCGAAATAAACCCATGTTGGTTTGAAGAAAGCAAATTCTTGCAGGAAATTGATAGCTGAGAGTAAATAATAGATTCGAATAATTTAGGCATACAAGACAATTTTGCGATAGGCCTATAGTTAGAAATTTCACGTTTACTACCTTTTTTTGTGGATAGGTATGATAAAAGAATTTTTCCATAGCTGAGGAAAACAACCACTATTAAGTGATTTTTGGAAAATAATTCTCAGCGGAGCTGCAAGGGCATGGCAACATGACTTATAGAAAGATGGAGGCATGTCATCAGGGCCCGCTCCGAAGTCATTTGGAAGGCCGTTAATATGATAGAGTATATCCTCTTGCGCAATTGTAGGGATAGTGAATGAAAAATTATGAGAATCGTTCATATGACTAAAGTTGTCATTTCGAGGAAGGAAATTTGACGAAGAAAATGCATTGTCAAAAAATGAAGCAAACATATTACAAATTTCGGATGAATCATCACTAGTAGAATCTTTGTACATCACGGTATTGGGGTAGTTGTCTGTTTTTTTCTTCATATTGATAAACTTAATAAAGATACGTGGGTTATGAAATAATTTCGCGCGCATGCTTTGAATATACTCATCATAAAGTGTAGAGGAAAGTTCTTTGAACTCATTATAGGATGTGAGGAAATTGTTGTGACTTATAAAGTCTTTGTCCCTCATGTAACTTTTCCACAATTTATTCTTTTTATTTATGAGATGTTTAAGTTCTTTATTGAACCATGGCGGAGAGGACCGCTGTCGCTCGCGAGGAACGTGAGAGGAAAATAAATCGAAAGTAATTATATAAAATTTAGAAACGTCTTCGTCAACACTGCTGCTGTGTTGAAATAAATAGACATAAGTCTACTGGAAAGTTTCGAAAAGTTAGCCTTTCTAAAATTGAAGAAGTATTGTGTTTCGTCACAAATAGTAATGTTTTCAGTTTCAAAACAATATGAAATTAGTAGAGGCGGGTGATATTTGTCAAGAGTAGACATAATAACTGGGCTAGGTTCCGCTAAAGAGTTACACGCGTCAGTAGAGAAAACCAGGTCTAATTGCCTACCCATGTCATTCTTTACATTACTGATTTGACTGAGACCAAGAGATGACATAGTGTCCAGGAATATTGATTCCTTTGTAGACAAGTTATTAAGAGGAAGATAGTGATCGTCATCTTCATTAAGTACCCATTGTATATTGGGTAAGTTAAAATCACCAATAAGTAGTAGTTCGTCAAGAGGTTGCATCTTGCCGTGAATAAAATTAGATGTTGAAGTGAGTAGGTCGTAAATATTTTGACCTTTGTCATCAACACAGTTTATGGAGTCTGGAAGAATATAACAACATAATATGTATAAGTCGTGTTTTGAGAGAGACAACTTAAGAACAATGAGTGCAATGTCAAGAGTGTTGGAAAAACTGGGAACGTCAATTTAGCTGCAATTAAAATGGTTTTTGCATTCGTGGAGTACGCCACCACCACGAGCCTCAGAATCTGTATGTCTATCTTTTCTAAAAATCTGGTAAGAATTGTCTAAGATTTCGGCGTCACGAAAGCCATGATGCAACCAAGTTTCAGTGAAAGCAACAATATCAAAACAACTTGCAACAGAGGAGTTGAAGATATGTGCAGTTTTTGTCCGAATCACCCTTACATTTTCATAGTAAAGGGAAAGCGACTTCAGTTTTTTTTGGAGTAACGTTGCTTATTTTAACTGTATTCCTAGGTTGGCGCCCAGAAGGTACAAATAGTTTAGTAAAAGCGCCGGAGGGCCAGAATAAGGGATCTAATAACTTATCCTGAACATCTGCTGAAAGAGTTAAGACAAAGGATGCAACCGGTTTCGAGGATTTACTAATTTTACGACAGGAAATACTCTCTGTTGCAATGTTTTTGGATTTTAGGTACGTCAGTATCATCACATAGCGTTTCAGGCGAGAACCGAGTAACAAAAACACTCGAAGGTTTTGGTATTGTTCTCAAAGAGGTACAATTACCATTCCCTAATGTGGACACAGAAGTAATAAAATTCGGTACTGTGGATTCAGAAGAAAGAGCTAGAGCGGTATTATCTCCGCATTGGCTCACTGCGCTACATACGTTCACACCTGCCGAAGAGGCACCCCGACTAACAGGGATTGTCGGATTTTTCGGGCTGAATCTTTCAGTCGACAGAACCGCCCGTTTAGAAGAAGCGCGGGAACATTTTATGAGAGTAAAACGTGAAAGCTCCGCCACTTCTTATTTATTCATAAAAATTATAAAGAGAATTTGAATTTTTTTTCCGTCTTTCTTCCTTTTCTTGCCGTGTACATTTTATTTGAAAAACACTCGGAAATCTCGCCTGCTTCTTGACTTATTATTAAGTTGACTTTGATTATGAACGAGCAAAACCACGTTTTAGCGGAAATCACCACACACATAACGTTTTGCCCACGTGTTACCCACGTTTTGAGAAAGATTTCTGGCATGACCAGAATTCTGGTTTTAGTAGATATCCGAACCTCAAAACGTGGTGTTCGCCACACACGTTCCGTTTTGCCGTGGTTTTACAGTAAAACCACGGCAAAACGGATGATGTATGGCCTGCTTTAGACAGAGCCCAGACGTGCTCATACTTTTCGTTGTATGTTGTTCGATTGCTTTGGTTTTCATTGTTTTTTTTTTCAAAGGGAGATAATTTTATAATGATTCTCTTCGATAGTTTACAGCGAAGGACATATAAAAAGGCTTCTTTGAAAATATTTTTTAATGAATATATTTTGAAGAAATTTGTTGTCGCAATTTTTTATTTTCATTTTTATTTGTTTTAATTAAATTACATCGGAAAACCTAAGGGAAGCAACGCTTCCCTTGCTTCCAAAGACGCCACGCAACTGCTTGGTAGGATACGGTAGATGAAATATCAAGTGAGAAAGAAGCACAAAATGGCTGGTATTGGCGCTTATACCAATTTTTAATTTTAGATGCCCGTCATGACTGATATTTTAAGGATTTGTTTTTTTAAAGTGGGAAATATAACCATTAAAATAGTATTTTTATTATAATTGAAACAAGTAAAACTCTTTTACACTACATGATAGATGATAGGAATATGGGAAAGGTTAAAATCATATACGTTAAGGGAATATAAGGGAGGATGCCATACAGTACAATAGCTAGAGAAGGAATACTATTCTGGGTTAACTTTACTCGGTGAGATTGGTGTCGGGAGATGGTTAGGCCATCTATTGGTACTTACATGAACTTATAGATCTATAAGGCTTTGGGAAAGGCTTTGTTGAGTGTCCGATGAAATGCGTAACTCATATTCTAAGATGTAAGAGATCAGGGCTATATTCCTCAATTTAAAATTAAATTTATGTTAAACATTTACTAAATCTGTTCCCATATAATTTAGGATATGACTAACATCATTTATCTTTTTCAATTTTTTAGTTGAGAAAAATGCTATAAAGTGGAGACGTTATGTACATCGACAAAATGATGTGATCCATGCTGGTAAGTAATTAAAATATTTATTTTTTTCTTTAATAGTTTTTGAGTACCTACCTACCATTATTCATGTAGTTGTACCATCATTTGGTCTCTTCCAAGTTCCTTTAAAATATTTCAATAAACTTTTTTCTACTTAAGTTAGATATAAATAGTTGATGATATTTTTCTTTATAAGAGCGTTGAGATTTATGTAACATAAAAAAAAAAACTATCTTCTTAAGATTCTTGTTATGTCGCATATTGAAATTTTTCTTTAAAAGTCTACAAGCATAGTTACTAAAGTATCCTTAGGAAAAGAATTGTAACTACTTATATAAATTTATTATTTCGTAAATCAGTTCTCTAAAAGAGATCCTTATATTGATAAAAGCTATATGATTTGCTTCTGCATATCCAGATCCTTTGCCAACGATATGGAATAAAAGGAAAAGAAAAGCAAATCTTCTCCTGGATGATGCTACAAGATGGTATCTCTATGCAGATAATTGTATCTAGAGATCCAATTATGTTACTTTGAAATATAATAAAGTTGCTTCTAGAGATGTATCTTCTATGTGTAGGTATTTCATATATGATAATGATGTTTCCTCTACTCTTGGATACTTATTGATATAACTGTAATATTTATGTAGTTTCTTACATCTGTTGTTGGGTAGAGATGTATTCAATTCAGAACATCAGCCCTACTCAATCGGACTTTATCCATAGGGATTTACACTTTATACGTGAGCATTATCTCATAAACCATAATATGTAACAAGTGCACACGTATATACACACATATGTATGTATATAAAGAAGATTGGTTTTATTTTTGTTATATGTTCACATACATATTATATTATTATTACTATTGTTTTAGCATCATAAAATAATCGATAAATTCAATCATAGCGCGCACGAAGAGAACACAAGAAAATTTGGTTCATGCTGAGAAAAATTCGATTACAGAAACAATAACGCTCACAACGTAATCATGTATTGCAAAATATTAATAAAAAAAAAATAATGTGTGAAAAGGTGAGGGAGTTTTTTTTAATTTTTGTTGCCCCACATGTGGTGTTGAAGCAGCACATTTTTATATCTTACAAGCGTATTGTTTTGTAAAAATTAATTTAAATCTAAGCAAGTAAAACTAATTTAAAAAATAATTTAGAAAGTTTCAGTATTGTTTTTTATTTTGATTTAATTTCCATCATGAGACGAATATTTAAGCGACTTCGACGAACTGAATAAAATTATCCAAAAATTTTGTCGGTCGAGTATTGGTTTGTCGTATATGCCAAATTTTTGACTGCGTTCTTTCTGAATCTGTGATCGGTTTTTTCTTAACTCTGAAGGTTGCGATAATGAGCAGTACTTTTGTCGCATATCCGTAAAAATCTGCTCTTGCAAATATTGGTATGACTTAAACGCCAATTTTTAGAACGTACGACAATATTTTCTTGCAAATTGCAATTATTTTTGGCTAAGTATTGATTTGTCGTACGTATATAAGCGACAAACATACGTTAAAACAAATAAACATGTATTCAATTTTGTTATGTCGTACGTTCATAGAAAAGTAGGAAAAGACAATCAACATACGACAATAAAATAAAAAAATATTTTAGACTTCGTTTGTCGTACGTGCTTATAATTTTCCTTAGTAAACCAAAAAGTATAAAAACATTGGCGATAGTACATTTCCCTTTAGAGTGGCTCCTGCATCGCGCAAAACAAAAACAAAAAAAAACAAGTGAAAAAGCTAGAATTGGTCTAAGATCAATTCTTATGATACCTTAGATGAATGCACGTATGAATTTTCGTATGGTCACCCATTTGAGCAATTTTGATTTTTTGCATTGGTTTCTCGCATATATTTCTAGAACGGCTCGTCGGATAGAAAAAACGATTATAACCAATTTTATAGGATTTCTTGTTCTGAAGAAGTCTTTAGTACAATAAAAATGTTTAGGACTGATTGCTTTCAAAGTATATGTAAAAAACCAAAATTTTTATATGGCAACACCAAGAAGGGGTTGTCCGATTTAGTCCATTTTTGAAACTTTATTTGCTATTAGTATGAAAACATAATGTACAAAATTTCAGCTGTCTATATGATGTGTTCTCAGGCAGTGTCCAAATATATAGTGATAAACGAAAGTTTTGTATGGCAACCTCACGAAGGAGGAGTTGCCCGATTTGTCTCGTTTTCGAACTTAATTTTACTTTTTTTTTTTGAGGTCCGTGTACAAAATTTCAGCTCTCTAAGTATACGCGTTCCCGAGTTATCGTGCGCACAGACAGGCGGAAGGACGGACGGACGGACATGCAAAAATCAAAATAACTTTTAATATTATGCGTGGGTGTCCAATTCATTTTGCTCTACCGTCACTATTTTGAGGTGTCACAAACGGAATGACAAACTTAGTATACCCCTATAGATTTCATCTAGGGTATAACAAGGTTCAGCTAATCATAATTCAAATGAAGCCATGTGATTTTAAAGCATTGAGCGACAAGTTAGACTTGATTAAAGTGTGCTTTTCAAAGATTACAGTCATTATGTACCAAAAAAATTATCCTTTAGAGATTAGCTACAAAACGACTTATAAGGATATTGATTTCAAAACAGTAAGCTTACAAAAAAAATGTGGTAAAGGATTTTTACCATCATTAAAAGATCTTTTCAATACTGTTAATATCAAAACCAATTTCAAAAGAAAAATCAATGATGTAAGTGATCTATTATAATATCTACCAGATATTGACAAACAGTATTTTAAAAAAATACTAAAAATATAACTGTTTGTTTTTATAAAATAAGGAGCTGTGTCAAACAATAGGTATGTAAGCGATTATTGATTTTCAAGAATTAGTTTTCAGCACAATTCAGCTTAGGCGACACAATCCCTGAGTTGTGTTGTTGCCAGTCGCAAAGGAATTATTGAAAAGACCCTCTTCAGCTGCAAACGAAGTATTCAAAAAGAAACTATTTCTATAACTGAGGTATATAACAAATTTTATTTGGTTATTCTTTTTACATTGAGAACTGAAACTTAAATAATAAGTAAAAATTAGTACTGAATTTCATGAAAATACGAAACCCTTCTTTAAATAAATTGTCATTGTATAAAACTAATTTGACTTTCCATATTAAAGGGAATGCCCACTTTTCATACAACTTTAGGCTCGACACCTCCAGAAATGAGAGATATCTTAAACGATGCATTATGATACTCTGAAGATATTTTATTAACAATGTTTATATCTATCTAGCGGAGGGAAACTTTGGCGATTGGATGTAGCTTGAGCGATTTTCTTGTGTGAAAAATTGGACTTTTCTACTTGTCGTGATTATGCGAAATGTTCACAACAGAACACTAATGGCCATGGAGGAAAGAACGGCGAAAATATATGCGAAATGTAGCAGGTGCAGTGTATGTGACCCAAGCCAATGAAAATAGTTTTTCCGGTGGTAAAAACGACAAGAGAAAGTTTTCTGAATCGGAAAAAATATAAACCATCCGATAGTGCTCGGCAAGACCTTTAATTCGATATGCAACATACGGTTCATGCGCTCCCCCTTCGGGGGTTCCTTTCCTATCTATTGAGGCGAACAGTGAAACCCGTTTTTCGATCGGACATAACCCTAACGAGTTAGAGCCGATATAAATCTAGTATACCTCAGAACGAATAGAAAAAAAGGGGAATTCTAAAAATGTGAGTATTGGGATGACTATAAATAGCTATCTATGCCTCCGAGTATAGGAGTGTGGACTACTTCTCAGGACCTAATGAATTCGGTTCTGTATTAGATTTTCCAAAATGTACTATCTTCTCAGGACCAACGGAATTCGGTTCTGTATAAGATTTTCCAAAATGTAGTACATCACTTTTTGACACCCCCCTCGCTTTCCACCGCTATATAGAAATAAACATTCTAATAAAATATGTTACTGGTTTGCTTTTAAATTATACCATATCCAGCCTAGGATTTTCTCCACTTCATACAATTTCAACCAATCTGGATTGCAATGTATGAAATGGAATAACATGGAATTTTAGACTATCGTGGATAAATCCTTCATAATTTTATTATTATTCAATGAGATTTTAAAACTGTATTAAAGACACTTCAAGTTTTAATGTGAGTATCTATTTCGGCTGTTTTCAGCGAAAGCTGTAGAGTTACTTTTAAATTCAATTTTATCGAAAACGACTAAATGGTTGATAGAATAAAATAATATTCAAGCGACGATATGTACAATCGATTGCACCAATAGAATTTAGGAAGGAAACCGCGACATAAAAATTAATTTTGGCTTCTGCTATATCCTCAATTGTTTCATAAAATCTTATGAACCGTGGTAAAAAACTTATACATTCGATTATCTGACTAACTGTAGCCAGATATTCTGTGAAGATATACTATTAAAAGAAACACGTATTGTAATAAAGGGAATTTACTAAATTCTAATTTCCTACCTGAGTCCTCTTCATGAGAATTGCTTCCAAAAAAATATAAGGTATAACAAGAATCATCAAAAAATCATAAACAGGTAATCCTCTGTTATTCATCCTTTTCGGTAGATTGTTTTTACCTAGTTTATTATAATAACGGACAAATTCCTTATGAAATCTGTACTGTGAGAAAATCTTGTGTTATCCATTTCAAAAGGGTCTTGTCGAGAATTATATATTTTTTATGTCGCAAATTGTTTATGTACATCCTTAATAAGAGCTAAATCTTCTTCAATTCTTCCATCAATATCGATATCCATCTTTTCTTTAATTTTTGAACACTGCTATTATTTATTTTAATAAAAACTTTTTAAAAATGAAGAAATTAACAAACACTTTGAAGCTAAAGTATACTTAAAGACGGGGAAAGTATGTTTTAAAGTGAAGGTGTACTTTAACCGCTACAGTCAATTGTAAGTGCTTTAAGAATAACATAAAATGATCTTAAAAATAAAGTCGACTTAAGTTGGTTTTAAATTGTCTATGAATAGCATTTTTTAAGTTTCTTTTAAAGTTATAATTTTAAGAAAAGTTCTAGGTGGCTACTGGTTGTCGAATAATGTTGAAACGATTTTATTGCTAATAGTCCAGGCAGTCGCTATATGAAGAATCCTTTTAAAATGCACTAACTACAGATGCCTTCTATTCCAAATAAGTTACAAAAAGTAGCAGTAAATATTGGACAGAGTGTAAATTCTTGTCGACTCTTTCTCTCTTTATATCGCGATATAAGAATGGCTTAGTTTGGAATCAGATAGAAAGAATTTATGAATAAGTCATGCTTCCACATATCTTCACTCTGGGAAGCTAAGTCGGATGTTAGTAGTGCATTTTCCCCTGTTCCTCCTCTTCTCAGATCTTACTTATTAGGTTTCGAATAGAATCCTAACTATTCTGCTCCATGATCTTTGATAACCAATTTATTTGTTCTAACTCTGGCATCATTTTTCTTCTTTTACTCATTTAAAGAAATCGAATTTGTATAAATAAGTAGGTACTTTCATTCATTTTGAGCTCTAAGCAAGTAAAAAAGCTAGAATTGGTCTAAGACCAATTCTTATGATACACCAGATGAATGCCCGTATTAAATTTCGTATGGTCACCGACCTATTCAAGTTTGATTTTTTAAGTTGTTTTTCGAATATATTTCTAGAACGGTTTGTCGCACAGAAAAAATGATTATAACCAATTTTATAGGATTTCGTATTTTGCAGAAGTTTTTAGTACAATAAAAATGTCTTGGACTGATCGTTTTCAAAGTATACGTAAAAAACCTAAATTTTTATATAGCAACACCAAGAAGGAGTTTCCCGATTTAGTCTATTTTTAAAATTTTATTTGCTATTATAGTAAAAACAGCATGTAAGAAACTTCAGCTCTCTATGTCGACGCGTTCTCAGGCAGTGTCCAAATATATAGCGGAAAACGAAATTTTTGTATGGCAACCGCACGAAGGAGTTGCCCGCTTTGTCTCATTTTCGAACTTAATTTTACTTTTTTTTTTAAAGTCCATGTACAAAATTTCAGCTTTCAAAGTATACGCGTTCTCGAGTTATCGTGCGCACGGACGGACGGACATGCAAAAATCAAAATAACTTTTAATATTATGCGTGGGTGTCCAATCCATTTTGCTCTACCATCATTATTTCGAGGTATTACAAATGGAATGACAAACTTAGTATACCCCTATAGATTTCATCTAGGGTATAAAAATCATCGACGAAATGCTTAATTCAAGAAGTTGACTGCGTCCATAGTGTTATAGGTAGAAAAATTTAAAAACTTGAAAACTATAGCCCGTTATCACTACTAGGATATCTAAAAATATGTCGTATAAAAATGTAACGCTTAAATTGATTCAAAGGCAACCATCATACTTTAAAAGGTACTGTAACATATCTTACAATTTGCATTTTGCACAAATAGCTTTTACAAAATTAAAATTTTTAAGATAAGAAAGATCTGATTTAATCTCACTTCAATTTAAAACTATAACGGAAGAGACCTTGTTTATACAAATGCAGTGTTTTTCAGGCAGAACTCGCAGCGATTTATCAGGCGGCAATATTGGTATCTATGTGCAGAGCAGGCGCATATGCATATATACTGATAGCCAGGCAGCCATCAATTCGCTGGGTTCTGTGCTGGTAAAATCAAAATTGGTGCAGTTATGCAAGACTAGCCTTGAGGTATTGGCTACAAGGTACAAGGTGACCCTATACTGGGTACCTGTACATACGGATATCTCAGGCAATGAGATGGCTGATGGGTTGGCCAAAAAAGGCTCTGAATTGGATAGCTCCGCAACGGTACCTGTTGTAAGGATCCCAATCGGAGCAATAAAAGAGGAAATCATCGGGTGCACATATCAAAAGGCAAGCCTCCGGTGGACTAATAGGGATACCTGCCGTATTGCGAGACAATTGTTGCCTGCATATGACAGGAAAAGGACAAGGGAGCTGCTTCATGGCAGCAGAACAAACACCAGGAATCTTGCAAGGGTCCTTACGGGTCACTGCAGGAGCTGTAAGGACTCGGAGGAAATCGAATCCGTCCAACACGTGCTTTGCGAAAGCCCCGCTCTGATGAAAAAAAGAAGTAGGCTACTGGGTAGCTCCTTCTTTTCAAGTCTGTGGGAACTGCAAAACAAGTAATTTAGATGTATCCTGAGTGTTCTGAGAGAAGCAGGATGGATTTAGGTAAACAGTCTTGGAGATATCTTGAGTTCCCCAAGGGAAGAAGGATTGATCTGGGGCGGCTTGAAAATGTTATCCCGTCGGGTCTAGGGGTACAATGGACCCACTAGAGGTCTAAGTGATGCAGACTAGTTGTATTGCGGCATCCTTCTTACCAAACTTAACCTGGCCTTGGATATAAAACCACATCTTTACTAAAAAAACCAACACAGAAACCTTTGCGAACAGCGAAAAATTTTATTAAACAAAAATTAAATATAATTCAAAATAAAAGTAAGTCTATTTCAAAAGAAAATATTACTGATATTAACAGGTTATTAGCTTTATACCAGCAGTAGACCAAGAGTATTATAGAGCTCTTTTACAAATAAATTAAATACATCGCCATCTTTAGCTAATTTCAACAAATTTAATGCATATGAATTAGAGTTAAGTTTATTATTATTTTTTCATGTTCCGTAAGGAATTTTTTTTAGTTATGATTTCATCATAAATCAATTTCTTTATTTCATCCATATTATCAGTATCTGGTAATGATTATTACAAACTAACAATATTACAAACAAATTAAAGTGATTCCAATTAAACAAAAATAATATAATAAGCTCTGATAAGTTTTATCGAATTTTTATACCCTAGCTAGATGATGAAATCATAGGATATAATAAGTCTGTTATTCCGTTTGTAATTCAAAGAAATAATAGCAGGGCAAAATAGATTGGACACTCAAATTTATTTTGATTTTTGCATGTCCGTCTGTTCATCCGCACGATAACTCGTGAGCACAACTAAGGGCGCTGAAATTTTGCACATGGGCTTCTTTAAAAAACAAATAAATTAAGGTTCGAAAATGGAACAAATCGTGCAACCCTTTCTTCGTATTACCATACAAAACTTTAAAGTTTCATTATATCTTTGGACACGACGTAGATAGCTGATATTATTTACACAGGATTTTCATAAAAATAGTAAATGAAATTTTAAAAATGAACTAAATTGGGCAACCCCTTCTTGGTGTTGCCATATAGAACTTTCGATATTCACTTTATTTAACTGTTATGCTCATATAACATTATTGGTCATATAGCAATTGTATCTTTTTCTCGAGGTAATTTCCATAAAATATACAATATACAATTTCAAACTTTATTCAATATTGGAGTGGCGTACGTGCTGTTATTTTGTCGTACGTATATGGAGAAAAAATAATCTTTGATAAGTTGGCATATACGACAAACTCATAATGAATTAAATTAATTATAGCTGCTAAACTACTTTAGTAGGAAGTCTAATTCAAGCAGTTTTAATAATCTAATAAATCGGAGTAACAATGGTGCAAAATAACATAATCCTATCGGGCAGATATTTTTTAATTGATGGTAAAACATTAAAATGTGTTTTCCAGCATTATGACCAGATAGCGTATACGACAAACCAAGATTCGTCCGACGATTTATATTTTGCTCCGCTAAGTTTGCAATTTCAGCCCAGTTTTTAATCGTATTGCAGTTAGTTGATAGATTTCGAGGTTACCATCTGTAAGCTTCACACAGACTTTGTGAAATTTGTCCTTATAATGCTGCCAAAGCTCAGTGTATATGCTATAGTGCCTTAGCACAGCCTTGGCTGGAAATTAAGAAGAGGTATGGAATTGAAGATTATTGGGCTCAACCCAACAAGGAGGTGTTGTGCTAGATTATTTGCCTTTGCTCTACTGACAGCTATTAATGTGGCATTGGTAAATGTAGCCAAACCTGTAAAGTACATACTTAAGTATTAGTACCAGCACCAGAACCTGGACTTAAATTTTTTTGAAGTATAAGTCGAAGTCCCGGTACTTGAACTTAAAAAATTTCAAGTACAAGTCCTTATACTGGTATTTAAAATTTTTGAAGTGCAAGTCCAGGTACTGGTATTGGTACTCATATATAACCTTAAGTACCCTATAAGTACCAAAATACGCAGTTACTACAAATAGCGCCATAACCCGAAGTACTTCAACTCTTCTGAATAATTTAAATACGCCTTCCAATAATAGAGATTTAGGAGCAGGGACAGAGCTGAAGTACTTCGCTTTATGGCGGAAATTTTTAAGTACCAGTATCTGAAATATTTTTCAAGGGCGCTTTGGCGTAATTATTTAAAATAAAACAAAATTGTGAGCTGCCACTGATACATTAAAAATAAAAAAATGGGGTCAAAAAAACGTAAACAAATAAATGTTTTGAACGCATATCTCGATATGTTTGTTTCCATTCCCTTTTTTCACTTCATATGCACGTATTTGCGGGAAAATAAGCTTTCTAGTTTGTTTTCAGGACTTTAAGTTGCCTGAAAAACGCCTTCTTAGGACTATTTCGGCAATTATTGTAAGAGCATAGCACAGCACAATTCATTGTTGAAATATTCTCCCATTAGTCCAAGGCTTAATCACTAAATTATCACTTCGAATGTTTTAATTTAAAATTAACACAACGGAATATTTCAACGTTTTTAATTAAAACACACAAAAAATACTAAACCCGGTTTGACGTTTAATTTGAATTGACAGAATTGACATCAGCAAGTAGTTAACTTGGTTAAACTTGGTTAAATTCTTCTTGCCTTTCCACGCCGTCGCCTAAAAACCGAGTTTCCCTCAAACCGATAGAGTTTTTACACGATATTTCATTTCCTTTAGTTGTTATATGTTCTAAGGTTTCCAGTATTTTTGAATGTCTGGATCCAAGCGAGAACAGTGGCGTTACTTGGGGTTTCTTTAATATGCCGAAATTCATAATGTTTTTCGTGTACGCCAAACGAGCGTTGCCCTTCCGTGTAAAGAACTGGTAACTAAAAAATAAGTATAAAACGAGTTTTCAAACAAAACCGAGGCAAAGCTGCATGAAAAAGTAGAAAATAAACTTTTCTTCACACACAGAGGTGGACTCCAATTTTTTGATTGAATATTCTTTTTCTTCATGAATCAGATCACTTATTACCTCTGATTGATCATACTGAAATATATCGGTGATTGTCAGTGAATCAAATCTGAGTCCACCTCTGTGTGTGAAGAAAAGTTTATTTTCTACTTTTTCATGCGGCTTGGCCTCAGTTTTGTTTGAAAACTCGTTTTTTACTTATTTTATTTTCTGCCTTTTTCACGTTAACTAAATTGTTATTACGTGCTGCATGGAGATATTTTAAAACAATTTTTAAGTCATGTTTGGTGCCAATCCGAAAACAAAAATTTTTCGAGTATCAAATCGTTGAAGTACTGCAACGGTTTTCTGAAATTCAAATTATGTTTTAAACAGCGGTTTTTAGCTGTACTCCAACTTGATCCATATAACATGAATTTTCCCGATTTTCCAAGTTTTCCACAGACTTTTCTTATTACTATGAATTTTTTTTTAAAAATTTACATGAATTTTCCTCGATTTTTCATGCAAGTTTTCATGATTGTTGAAGAGAAAGTATTGATGCCAGTAAGACGGAAAAAAAATGATTCCGCATAGCTTATAAAACTTTTTTGTCGGAAAATTTTCCGGAAAAGTCGGAAAATTCCGGAAATTCCAGAAAAATTGGAAATTTCTGCACTTTTCCTGAAACAGATTTATCACTAATCATATCAATGAAAATTTGTCCGATGATTTTCCCGCTATTCCGGGTTTTCCACAAAAGCAACTTTATGCAACTCATTTCGCTTCCTTGGTCTGAAAAACTCCGGAAAAGCGTTTTACATGAATTTTCCTCGATTTTTTCTGCAAGTTTTCACCATTGTCGGAGAGAAAGTAATGATGGCAGTTGATAGGGAACTTGATCCTGCATAATTTAGAAAACTTTTTTACCGGAAAATTTTCCGGAAATTTTTTTCGGAAAAATCGGAAAACTCTGCATTTTTCCTGAAACGGATTTATCACTAATCAAACTTGTACCAAATTTTCAAATGATTTTTCTCGATTTTCCGGGTTTTCCATGGAAATTTCCGGTTCAAATTTTGATATATGTCACGCGACATGAACCTGTGTGCCAAATTTCAGCTCGCTGTGATGACGAAAAGTGGGTCTACGAGAGCGTGGAAAATAGTAAAACAGAAATATATAAATAAATAGACAGACAAATTCGTGTAGGAGTGAAAGTGAATGGCCTCAAAAATGCAAAGACACGACTCCACTTCGCCACTCCATCCTTGCCTCTCTACCACGCTTTGTTTGCATCTCGTTCATTCTCGAAATAGTCGGTTCGTTGTAAGACGCATGTACTTTTACCCGTAGAGAATTTTCATTTTCGAAAGTAATTTCGAAATTTTTGTTTTTCTTATTTGCATGCATTGTTTTTTTTTTGTTTTTTGTTTTTTTTTGTGAAAGCAATACCAAAATTCGTTCAACATTTCTAATTAAAAATAAAATCAAAATAATATGGAAGTATAAAAATGGCAACGCTGTTGTTGAAATTGGACTATTTACTGCAATAAAGTTCTTCTTTCCTTCAGCAAATAAAGAATATTTCAATTTGATAATCCTTTTACCGTGAGTGAGTTCAACTTATACTTTATCCATTTTACCATAAATGAAAAATTTCATTTTATTAAATTGCAGTCATGTCATAAAATATCTCTTACAATCTCTGTAAGTACAATGTAAACATATACATAGAATTTCATTGTGAATATAATTTTACTCTTTGCCAGAATATTTTTAAAAAGTGGATAAGGTGAATAATATCAATTTCTAAGATATTAAATTTACCCGCAAGTTTTTTAGACGACAACGACTTTCTAACATTCTCACTAAAAACTTTCACTAGAAAATCTTATCTAGGCTGGTATTCAGAAAGCTTTTAATATCATTCTGTTCGCATTTCCAAATCAGTCTGTTTACTATATGAGTTTCGTACCTAACCTACATATACATTAACAGTTCTATGAACGTATGTTGTACATTCAGAACTCTGGCCGTATATCAAGTATTCATGATGAAGGAAAAAAATGTCATGCATTCAGGCTAGAAGAAGATACTCCTCTTCTTTGAAATGCGATGGAAACATCTTTGTCGACTTATTCCTTATCAAAATGAGAGTTGAGGAAATTGACGTCAGCTCATTTACTATGGCGTGTTATCCTGAACGTTGTGTGATATCTAAATGAGTCATGTATTATATAATGAGCTTTGATGAGGCTAATATCAAACCTTAACTGAATAAATCGAGGAAGCGATGTTAACATATAATTTATGTATGTGCAAATGTGTGTAGGTAGGCACGTCGTAGTTTGTGTATGGTTCGGAAGAGCACAAATATATCTTATAGGAGGAAGTCGTCTAGCTATAGAGAGATATTTATGAGTAGGAAAAGTTCCGGAGTATTTGTGAGGATAGTGTTAAGACTGAATTGGTAAATTATACCACATACGATATTGAGAAAAGATAAATGTTGAACACTTTGTACATTTTTTTATTACTGGTTTTGTTGTTTTCTTTATAGAATTGTCCATTTACATTATTAAATACCCTTATCAGTGTGACCTTCGTTCGTGGCAAGTAGACCAACACGAGATTGATCCAATTGTGATGCATTTATGATTGCATCGCCTGGTCCAAGAGTGCTTCCACTTTGACCATAGATAAAAGCCTCCGCGTAGTTTAAAAAATACTCTACACAATATATAAGGTCTGCTTAATATTTCCTTCTGGCGTCTACGGCAGGCAGGAACTGGCCGTACTGAAGAGTATTGGTTCCTGCTGATACGAAACGCCTTATACATATTTCTATCTGTATTTAGTATTTCCTGACGCTTGGAAAGCTTTTCTTTTTTTATACCTCTTCATAAAAAAGCAATGTGACACCTTGATTGCCGGGGTATGGGGTACCTCGTCAGCATTGGTTCGTTGAGGGAAAATCGACAGTCATTAATTTGGTGAAATTTACATCTTTTTGCATTACAACTTTGGAAAAGCGGATGATATTGGACTGTATAGGTATATACTGATTTTAGTAATACCTTTGGTAAGGTCTCTCATAGGCTGTTATAGTCGTACCATATTGCATATAGCAATATGCTACACTGAGAAATACTGCAGCGCGTATGCCGGCTGCTATCAGACAGATATCTCGAACGCACCCGTGGCAAGAAGAGCGCTTCCTTTACTTTTTCGTCTGACAGGAGGATGAAGAGGAGAACTGCTCTGGCTTGCGAAGTGTGTGATTTTGAGGAAGAGTAAAGAAAGTTTTTGCTGGGGTTCGAAAAGGATTGTGGTAAATGTATGAATTAAAATCGAAAAGTTATCTTGTGATCAATAGTTATCTAGGAGCAAGGGGTTCCAGAAATCATACATTTATACCCTTGAATAAGGAGACAACAATATTAAAAAGCCCCGGTGTGGGAATTAGAGGTTATAGCGATCTACGGGAATCCAATCATCCGAGCATTTAGAGTTGTAGGGATATCTGCACGGTTCATTAAATAGCAGGTTACCAGGATGTTGTCAAAAGATAAAAGAAAAAGCCTTGTACCAGAATGATGGCTTCACGAAACTAAAGAACAAGCAGTCCCAAGATGGTTTGTCACGACTATAATGTCGCGCGGAATTAATTGATCTGGACAATTTTGGTCGAAAACAATTTGCTGGACTGGAATCGCAAACGGGTTTGAACTAGTATAGAATTAATACGTAATTAAAATTTCATTTAGAACTAGTAGTAATAGGGTATTTGTGTCATTTGGCCCCCCGCCGTTTAAAATATTTAATTTATGTGCGTCGGAGCACGTGAGTTGAGCTATGTAACTGAATGTATCTATATTGGCATACGAACAAAAGGATCAGCAAAATAGTAACTCAATCTAGCTGACTAAGGACAGTAATTGCATCGATTAACTAGACCTATTAGTATAGATTTGTACTAGGATCCAGTCAGAATTCGCGGTTATATTATTAAGGATAAGGAACGCATTTGAATTGCTATGTTGTTCATCAATGTCTAAGACATTTTGTTTTTGTGTCTCCAAGCACGCCACTCCATTTAGATAGTATTACATATATATATATATATATATATATATACCTAGTAAAGAGGCTAAAGTAATATGATGGAGTAACGCAACTAACCGCCTCGTTAGAATAAATATACTGGGTTAGATTTGAACTGAGTTATGAGATAAATTCAATGTGATAGTGCATAACTTTGCCACTTAAATGATCAATTCCTTAATACATGTACATTATTAATAGCATAGTTCCCACCAGCAACTTAAGTAGGGTTGCGGTTAGTGACATTGCGCATACAGGAATTTTCCCGAGTCCAGAGAATCAAACTTTATAAGATCTTTTCTTTTGCGCCAGTCCTTTTATTGTTGCATATATATACATACAAAATCACATTTTCAAACAGAAATATAATGGAACATTCAAGGAGGCGCCTCTACAGTGCACCATAATATCAAACGTAAGTAATTTTATTTTTCATGTTTCATATATTCAATTTTTATTGATGGTACATAAGATATTGTGGGAGCTAGTCTCGGACGTGGGAAGGAGTGCCGGTTTTTAATGGACAACTCAGTTTTTAAAAATTCAAATATAATGTTTTTATTCAAATTAAATGTTTATAACTATATCACAAATTCATTAAAAAGAAATTCAGGACTAAAAACTAACCTACAAACTACTATAAAATTCAATAACAAATTCAAACGAAAATAAAACTAAACAAATTAAAAATTCAGTATAAAAATTCAACGATCGCGTAGTTCGCCTCCTTTAATTCGTCTTATTCTAGAAAGAGGAAGAAGAAGAATATAAATCGTCTATGAGAGAAGTACTTCCTATGAATAAATTTAAGAGTGCTATTTCGAAGCACAAGTACAGCATAAGTGCACCAAAATAGCAAAGTGCTCCTTTACTCGTGTGTGAGGGCACAAGGGCAGCAAAATGATATTATAAAAAAGAAGAAGATTGCAGATTATTCTCTGTGGCAGAATTATCCTTCTGCTTAGGTGTGGGCAGGAGATTGCAGATTATTCTCTGCAGCAGAATTATTCTTCTGCTTAGCTGTGGGCAGGAGATTGGGAAATGGTGGGATTTTCAGATTATTCTCTGAAATATAGAATTATTGTTCTATTTTGGAGGTTGGGAATGATATTCTTGTCGCTCGAATTATTCTCCGAATCAGATGAACACTGAACCATGAATGATTTTCTGCTGCGGCTCGTCGGCTTTATATAGCCGCCGCATCCAGTTATGAGTTCTCGCCTTTCGGTGTTGCCCTAGCGACGTTTATATCATTTGCATGTGTTCTGACTGAGGCGAAGGCGAAGCCAGCTGATTAGAGTAATGTCACTTGATGACATTGCAAATATGTAAACATAAGAGGTACGTGTACTGCAGTGGTTTTGTGGTTATCTGTGTTTATTTCATTTATTTACTAATTTTGTGTTTTTTTTTTATATATTGTTTAAGTAAACAGCCTGCCGACTTAAAGGTTTTAATTACAGCATAAACGTTGACGCTGAATTGTGGTGGAACTTCCAGTGGCAAACAAGTTCAGTGAGGAATAGGATACTTGTGAATTTTTAGATAAGTAATCTGTTTTGATTATTTATTTTGGAAATGAATACATTGTGGCTTGTTGTTTTGTAGGAGGATGTAACTATAGAAGTGGAAAGCATCAAGGGAACGTGAATGCATCTGTGGACTGAACAGATATATTTATCACATATTGTATACATTTCCGCGAACAAATTTTTTTTAATCCAAAGACAGAAAGTCTAGTAATAACGTTGATTATTTCTGCAACTTGTTAGCCCTCTACTAGATTCAGTGGTTCGAGTAATGCTCCGTGAAATAAAATAAAACGAAGAAAACATTAAATAAATAAACAGTATTGGGGAAAATCTGTCTCGTGAAGGTTTTTGCGTCGTGCCATGTCACTTGTAAAGTGGGTATACTCTATTTGAAAGAGACCTACCTCATAGCTTAACTTAGAACATGTTAGTTCGGTAGTTCCAGATATAGAATATTGTAAGATGCGTTGATGTATACTGAACTTGTAAAGATTTTTATTTGGCAATGAACTTTGTAACGTAATGGAGATGCATTGAGCTTTTAATTTCTCCTTCACTATCCCGGAGCCCTCTCGTATGAAGGTCGTCCAGCCCGCTAGTCTCTCTTTACAGGTCAACAAGGGACTCTGAAAAATCTTGCGCCAAGAGTCAGATGGGTGGCTGAGGCATGCAGGGAAGGCATAACCTCTGCACCTTCGATGTTAATATAGGTAAGTGACGTAATGGTCCCTTCAGGACCGAATGTGTGCCGGCGTTTTCTTTTAGTTTGTAGGCACGAAATTGTTTTTGATTATGGCTGACGGCAGCAGCAGGTTTTTCGTGGAACCTCCCCACACTCTCCGCCAATAGCCGAGGCGAGCTAGCGTGCCACCCTGCAGTCAACGCCGTCCGTCGAGTGATCTGTCAGCTCATGCTGGCAGTCTGGACTTCAGGTCCAAGTCAAGTCAATCAACATAGTTCCATAACAAGGCTTCTGTTGTTTTTTTGATCGGTTTCCCTTTTTAATTTCTTAATTGTCTGCAGTTCTGTTTATTTGACAGACTTCAAAATGTCCATTTTAGGGGTGCAATTTCTGAGAAAATTTATGCTTTCTCTAGAGCTCCCTAGGATAGTCATCTTGGTCCTTTGCTGCTTATTTTATACATAAATGAATTAAGCTGTTAAGTGTTTCTAGCTCGTCAGCTGAAGACGTTGAAATCTTCCGCTATATACATATATCTCCAATCTCTGACTGCTACTGCTCTTATCTTAGAGATGACTTCACCCATTTTGTTACGTATAATAAAAATAATCCAAATTTTATTATAGAGAAATGTAAAGTTTTAAACTTTAGCAGACGAAGAATACGGACTATATTTTCTTATAAAATTGGTAGTGCTTGGAGTTATTTTTGACCTTGAAATGGACTTTAGGTCTATGGGCTAATTGTTTACTGGGTTTCGTTAAGGGATGACCTCGAGAATTAAGCGATATTTCGGTGTTGAAAAACCTCTTTTGCTGCTCTATTGTTCGATCCATTTTGGAGTAGGTGTGCCATGCTGCCAGCCCGGTCTTGAATCCATATCATACTTTCTATATCGCACATTTAGAATCGGTTCAGCGATAGGCTTTTAACGTTTTGCGATTCGGTCCATACGTTGGGTCGATTCTGTCCTTTCTCCCCAATAATTACTAAAGATTGAATCGTGTTTCCTTAGAAAGACTAGAGAGGTGAAATTCCTTAGGTTTCGTCTGTGTTTCATATGTATTAGTGTAAAAATGATTTACCGTATATATAGCATTCTCAGATTTATTTAAACTGTTAACAAATGAGTTCGAACTTTAAGCAAATAAATTTAAACCTTGAACAAATGATTTTAAACCATTAAAAAATAAAATTAAAACTTGAACAAATGATTTTAAACCGTTAACAAATATATTTAACCCCTTAACGAATGAGTTTCAACTGTTAACAAAAAGACTTAAACCTTTAGCAAATATATTTAAACTCTTAACAAATTTATATTTAAAATATTTTTTTTCAACTTAAGTAAGCATTTCATAAAATTTTTTTTTTCTCAAATTTTGGGTGCATATATAATCTGCACTACTTCTGACTTTTCAGTGCAACGGTTGACCATCTACTGCATGCAGCCTGCAACAAATCACACCTAATGACTGTTCCAACTACATAATGGATTTGGTTTTACTTACTACTAATGCAGTAGACGGTCAACCATTGCACTGAAAAGTCAGAAGTAGTGCAGATTATATATGCACCCAAAATTTGAGAAAAAAAAAATTTATGAAATGCTTACTTAAGTTGTAATAAAATCTTTTAAATATAAATTTGTTAAGAGTTTAAATATGTTTCCTAAAGGTTTAAGTCTTTTTGTTTACAGTTGAAACTCGTTTGTTAAGGGTTTAAATATATTTGTTCGCGGTATAATTTTATTTGTTAAGGGTTTAAAATCATTTGTTCAAGGTTTAAATTTATTTGCTTAAAGTTTAAACTAATTTGTTAACAGTTTAAATCTGAGAATGCTATACTTGCCTAATGCTTCACTACCAAGCCGTGTTTTAAGAGCTGGATATTTTTTTTCTCGTTTAAATCATCATTACACCAATTATGGCCGTTTTGAATGTGTCACGACCATGTGCAGAGCATTTAATGACAACTTTGATTATGTATGTGTAGATTTCAATTGAAATAAATCTGCTGCGTAATTAGTTAATTGTTTAATTTTTCTTTTCTTTTATTCTGCTTTCCTTTGGTTTCATTTTTGAATTTATTTTACTTTGGAAGATAGTTGGCACAACTTCTATTAATGCTAAATAAATGAATATAAAAAAGAACAAAAAAAACATCCTTTTTCTTTGTAGCCAATCAATAAATGCCTTGTCCTTGAAACATTCTTCTTACAAATGCTCTGAAGTAAACGTTTCTTCTCACATAAAAATATCTTCAAATCTCGCATGATAGTTCGCACAATATCAGGGAATAAAATTCAACTTCAGGATTTATGTAAATTTAATGACCATAATATATCAAACCAGGTGAAACTGTCTTAAATCGTATAAAAAGGATAAATCGTACGTTCCTTAAAAAGATATACCAACACCCGTCGTGCCACGCCACGCCACGCCACGTCGCGTTCCGTCAGGAACATTTATAAAGTAAATTGCTGTGCTGCTACTCTATACAAACTTTATACACTTTATACGAGAACATTTCAATTTTCAAATGCACACCGGAATCGTTGATGCATCCCATTTGTCATATTCACAGTACAATTAACTTCCTTTTTCGTATGCAGGATTTATCTGTGTAAATTTGTTTGTATTTTTTTCTCTCTTTCTAAATTTTGTTTTATATTTCATATTTAGGATATGAAAGGATACTAAGGGTACTAATTCAAATCTAGTTTAGCATTCATAGCGTAACATCCTTAATGGTATTTTGAATATTCACCCATGTGTCACAATAGTATGATTTATGGAATATTGAGACGGGAATGATACTCATTCCTGTTAAAATTTTCCGATTTTGTTGCGGACATTAAAGGATGATAATTTCAATTCGTAGAGAAAAAAAAGTTTGAGAATCTATTAATCATAAGGAAGGTGTGTGTGTGTGTGTCTGTGTGTTTAGAATTTGAATAAAATGAGTAAATGTTTATTTATTGTATAATTTCGATGGAGTTATGAGCTTAGATTTTTGATATTTGATTTAAAAAATGATTTGTATGATATTTGTATGTAAGAAAAACCAAACAAGATTATAAAAGCAGGTATTCAAAATATCGATCCCCTATGAATAAAATCGTCTATGCATGTTGTTGCTGCTATTTTCCTAGAAAATACATAGATAAAAAATCATTTTCTGAGTATTGATGTACTTTTTAAATAGATAATTTCAATTCTATCGAATGAAACTAGGATTTGTGAAATTTTTATAGTTTAGCGATAGACTTGCGATGTAAAGGTCGATTCACACAGCCGCGATTGCGATTACGATAACGATCGCGATAATTATAGCGATAAACTAGCGACACAATTCCTTTCACACCAACGCGATAGATCACAGCGATAGTTACATGCATATGCCTGAACTAAATAAAGACATTTGGGAAAAATCTGAATATGGGACAAATTACAGTTTCACAATTGTATTGGCTAGTATCGATGGTGGACATGCTACTATTATGTGTTAACTCAATGTGTACTAGCTCGACTTATTGTTTAAGTTTGTATTACTGATCTTCGTTGATATCGAATATAAATTTTTATACATCGACTTTGAAAGATATGGAAAAAGTAATAACGAAGATGTGTTAAATGTTTCAGCATTAGAGATGAAATTTGAATGCGGTTTGATAGAAGAATACCACCAAATCCTGAGGAAGTTATTGCTGCGGTCAGAGCTATTAAGTCAGAAGCAACCGGCCCTGATGGCATTCCTCCTTAATTTAGAAAACATCTTTTACCTTGGATACTCCACCCTATAATTAATATTATCAATACCTCCTTCACTACTTCGCAGTTCCCTTCTAGCTGGAAAATCGCAACGGTGGTACCGGTGGCTAAAACCAATAAAGCTAAAGGTCCTGGGGACTTCCGGCCAATCAACCGTGTTATATTTTCTAGCCAAAGTGATAGAAAAGCTATTGACTTTGCAAAACGTTCAATATCTTGAGACCAATAATATGCTAAAGTCATGCCAATCTGGTTTCCTCAATTCGCATAGTTTCGAAACGGCGCTATTAAGAGTTACAACCGTTACACTCAGCTCGTTAGATAAGGATGAGCTATGTGTCTTAGCTCTACTTGATTTTTCTAAAGCGTTCGACTCGGTGGGCTACTCTAAATTATTATCTAACTTTCAATTTCATTCAACTGCAGTTTCCCTTATCGGTAGTTTTCTGTCTGACAGGTTTCAGCGTGTAAGAATAGGGAACAGTTTTTCTGATGCCTTGCCTCTTATTCGTGGTGTGCCTCAAGGATCTATTTTGGGCCCTTTGCTTTTCAGCATGTATATTAATGATCTTACTGAGGTTATTGAGTATTGCAAAATTCACATATATGCTGATGATGTGCAGTTATATATTGGTCGTCCCATTGGTCTAATGGAAGATTGTATCGACCGTTTAAATTCTGACTTGACGAATGTCTCGAGTTGGGCGACTAATAATGGTTTACAACTGAACGCCCAAAAATTCCAATGCATTCCATTTTATCGACGACCGATTAAAGTTTCTGATTTACCGCCTATATTTCTGGATAATCAAGTATTAGAATTTACTGATCGTGTGCCAAATCTAGGGGTTTTTCTCAACTCCCGGATGAAATGTTGTGATCAGATTAGTCATATTTTGGGTAAAGTTTATGGTTGTCGTCTGAAATTTTACCTTTTAGTATTCGTTCAATGGTAGTTAAGTCCCTGCTTCTACCTTACCTTACAGCTAGCTGTCTAATATTTCCGCACTTGGATTCTGTATGCTCAATGAAATTAACTGTTGCATTCATTAACTGTACGAGGTTTGTGTTTGGCCTAAGAAGATTTGATCATGTTTAACCATATAGTAACCATCTGCTTGGTTGTTCCTTGATAGAATATTTAAGGCGTAGGCTTCTTGCATCCCTTCACAAATATATACACTCCAAAAAGCCTCGGTACCTTCTTAACTAACTTGAATTTCTAAGCTCTGGCAAACATTTCAACTTATTGATACCTAGGTTTCAACATTCCATAATGGAGGACTCTTACTTTGTTCGAGCTATTCGGGACTGGAATAATTTACCAACTGATGTTCAGCATATGAGCTCGACTGATAGGTACTGGAGGTTAATGGTACAGAGTTACACTGCCACCACTTAAAATGTTTCCGTTCTGAAGGGGGTGGTCCTGGCAATGATCGAGTATATAGTTTCTGTAATTTTTGTTTGTTGTTTGTTAATATTATATCTTTTTGTATTATATAAATCTTTATTTTTATTTTTTTACTTATGTCTTATTTTATATTTCAAATATGCATTTTACATCTTATTTAAAGTATTTAGTAAGCTAGTTAGTCCAACGTTCTTTGTACTAAAAAGTTGTGTAATGTTATTGTACGTTAAGCCTTTAATAAATCTAAATCTAAATAATTGTCTGACCAAGTTCAAAGAACACCTCATATACCTCGATTGTCTATTAAGGATGCCCTTTGAAATTTTACTTGATGAGTTCTTTCCCAGTATGATAAATTTTACAGTTAATGGAAGAAGACCAATGTGCAACAAGGTTTTGTACTATAACCTCACTTCGTTTAATACTTCCAACTTGTATTTTAGGCTAGATTTACCCTCTAGGAAAGGACACAATTAATCAACTCTGGTCGTGGTGTCCGCAGGCTCCCAGTCGCCAAGGTCAATACTCTTAAGCTAACCCCAACCTGTATTCAACTCCTTGGCAATATCAACCCCAACTCTGTCCATTTTTTTTTATTATTTTTATAATGTTTTAAATTTAGGTCATATAAAATTGGGTATTCCTTCATATGATTTTAAATCGTTTTTCAACACCCACTTGAATTTGCACTATCCATTTTGATCTCACAGCTCGCGATAGACGACTGAAATTGTGCATGCAGCGATGGACAATAACTACAATCGCTGATCAAACGCTACAGAAATTCTTTGTATCGCTGTGATCTATCGCATTGGTGTGAGCGTTTCCATTGAAAACTATGTGTAGCGATCTATCGCTGTCGCTTCGTTATCGTTATCGCTACGTTTTCCCAATTGGTATCGCGGCGGTGTGAATGGCTCTTAATTCTTTTCACACCAACGCAATAGATCACATATGCATATATACCCAGCAAAATTACGATTAGATATCGAATCAGAACCGAAACGGAAGCGAATCGCTCGATCAAAATTTTATTTCGATTTCGAAGTCATTCGCGATTTGATTTGGAGCCAAAAGAACGCCTGTTCGAATCGAAATGACGACTTGATATTGTTTCGTCTTCTTGGGACGTTTTTGTAGATTTTTCGTCTATTTGTGCTATATTAAGGGTCACATGTATTCGAGATTTCTTCCTAACAATTTCGATTTCGAATTGGATAATCGAACAAATTACACTTTGTGAAAAACAAACAAGTAAACTATGAGAAACATTTAACATTTGATAAATACAAATTTTATATTTTAAGCACTCATTTCACTATATATAACTTTTTTTTTTCAGACGAATACTTGAAAGATAATGCCGCTGGTATGCTTGCGTTGTCATGCACAATCTAAAAGAATCAGTACCGATAATTTTCGTAAAACTTCGAGAGAGATTCGCAAAAACGAAAAATTTTCTCCAAGTTCTTTAAACCTGAAGTACATATGTCTAGTGAAATTCGTAGAAATGAAAACGTTTTGGATTGTTGCTCTTCGAGAACTTCTCGCATATACGGGAACCCGAAAAAATATTTAGTGGGTATCTGGGAAAAATCTGAACATGGATATCGGGACAAATTGCAGTTTCCCAATTGTACCGGGTGTAGCATCGATGTTAAACATGTTACCATTAAATGTCCATTCAATCAGTGGCGGATCTAGGGGGAATCCGGGGTGATCAAAAACCCTTGAGAAACACTTCCCAAGCCACAAGACTTCTACCCTACCTAATCAGAGCCCTAACTTAGTCCTAACTCCTAACATTCTAAAATATTTGCAGCGTTCTTATGTAAAACCACTGACATGTATAATATGGACTGACTACGTCCATCAAAATACACTGCAGAAAGTGGGATGACTTCTCTTTTGGTCTAAGCGCCAAGTATTAACTGAGAGAGAACTGTAAACAACAAATAAATAAGTGGGTTCGTGGGTTTGGTACGAAATTGATATTCTCCATTAACTAGAGAAAATTTAAGCATTAAGTTTCAGGAAAATTGGTTAAGACATGATCAGACGGTCACTTTTACAACGCCCTTGAACGAATAAAATTTCTAAGTTCTTTCGTCCCATTTATACTATCCTTCGATTAAATTTGAGGGATTTTTCTTCCATAATTATGTATTTTCTAATATGGGGATGACAGAATGTCTCAATTTGAAATGAGCATTCAAGAATTACTTGATTCATATTTAGCTGTTGTCTGTCTACGTTTATGTAGGCATTAAGTTGGATGTACCGAAGGGTTCAATCTTAGGACCTCTATTTTTCTGCCTGCCTGTACATTACTTGCCAAATTTGCTTACAATTGCTGTATACTTATTGCTCGGAGATTAAGTTCTGTTCTACATAACCAGACCCATCGGCATAGTTATTCTTGATTTTTTTTTTAAATTCATCTACCTAACTTCCTAGCTTCCTTGGATTTTTGTTATTTTTTCTGGTATTATATATTTCTCTTTTTAGTTCACCTACCCTTGAATAATTTTTATGTTTTGTTTTTTTATGATATTTATTTCATGATTTGATTTTATGTCAACCTTAACAACTGCGGTATTCTAAAGAATTTTAGAACTTTTATCCTCAAAAGCATTACTATACTCCTCAAAGGTGTTCAGTCTAATTTATGAAATGCAAAGCATTCTTCATTATCCAATGCATTCTATTTGAATTCAAGAATGTATCTATCCCCTTATGCAAAAGACGATTTCAATTTTAGATATCCAAGTACTTCTGCAGCATGGTAACAATATCAAACACAAAACTACACAAATTTACTTGGAACATACATTGCTAACTATTCCCATGGTGGTCTTTTATATTTGCTGCATATGAGAGACTCATTTCATCTTATCTATGGACAAGAAATGCATTCAAAATGTACATTTTGTCTATATTTACGTTTATATAAAACCACATTATTCTCCCAAAAATATATGTACATACATACATATCTGTAGCAATTCCAGGAAAAAGGATATTTGTAATACTGATTAGCAACGAAATCCCTTAAATCATTTGATTATTTATGTGTGTGTGGCTATTCATTTGTCAAATGGAATGAAACAAAATGGCTTTGGAAAATTCATTTCAAACTGTCGGCATATATATGCATATGAACACATATACACACACAAACATACATACGTGAGTTTAGGTATGCCAAAAATGCCTGGCTTTTCAAAGCATCGGTTTTGACTGATACAGATGAGAAAACGTCAACTAACTATTACAAAATTAACTCATCTATCTTCTAAAGGATTTCTCAAATGATGCCCGCACAGTAAATAAATATAATTTCCTCATTTGCCGCTTGTCTGTCTGTCTGTCTGTCTGTCTGTCTGCCTGCCTGCCTGCTGCCTGCCTGTAAGCTGTGCGTTGGTTTAGTTTAAATTAATACCAACAATTCTGGAAGTAATTAAATGGAAATTTTTCGGGATTGAATTTAAATGGGTAAATAACATAAAATTAAGACGTAAAAGGTAGGTGGATGTTCTGACCATGAATACTTAGGCACTCTGTTGTGGTGTACTAGTGGGACTAAGATGAGCAAAAAACACATTAATTCAAATCATAGAAATTGTGTGGTATAGCAGTATGGAGGATATTAGATAATCCAGAAAATTTACGAATACGCTGTTTCTGGAACTTGGTATAATTTGGTGGCTATACCAGAAAATTTGGCAGCCTTAAATGATTAAGAATGTGATGATGAAGACGAGGGCACAGTGTGTCGACATCTCTAATTTTCCTTTTATTTGCAACTCTGTTATTTGTATCTGCTAATAATATCAAAAACGTGCATACTAAGGGAATTCGAAATAGTGAAATAAAATGCGTTGGAACAACATATACATATATGCAAGGTGGGGCAAAAGTAATGTCATAATATGAATTGACTGCCATTTAGCCAGAAATGAAAAAATTCGGCTCTATTTTCACGGAAAGTTTATGTCAAGGTGTAAAATTGATGAATTTAAGTTGAAAAAATTACCACGTCCTGAGTTGAGCACATCTTTGCTCATCTTACGTTATTTTGAATTGTTGTTTGCAAAACATCTGGCTTCAAATTGGTGATTTCAATTCAATTCAATTCAATTTAATTTATTATCTGGGCTGGTACACAAGATTTAACAATCTTTTGTTAGTACTCAAAAATGTAGTTACAGTGAAAACAATGTTCAAATAGTTACTTATACTAAGCGTTAAAATCAAATATTAATTAAAATAAAATCACATAGCAAAAACTAAATTCAAGAAGAATTATTCCATGAAAATATTTCTATCAAAAATATACTCAAGCAAGTGATAAATAATTATGTTATGTTAAAGACATTAGTCCATAAAGCAAGAAAATAACTAATTAATTAACAGCACTCTTGAAACCATTTAGATCTGAATTGAATATAGCAACCTCTTAAATTCACCGACAGTAATCGCTCTCTGCACAATAGCAGGTAATGTGTTCCAAAGCCGTGGGATTTGAATGAAGAAAGAACTTTCCTGAACCAAGCAATTATGACGTGGAATCCGAAGATCATAACGACGTCTAGATTGGAGAAACTGAAGCTCATCCATTAAGTAATCAGGGCGTTTAGTACGAATAAGCTTGAAGAGGAATAGAATTGCTTGTCGTCTTAGGTAAATGTTCAGTGGACAGCCCAGTATTCTGGGTATAAAATAAGAAACATGGTCAAATCTACGTAAGTTGAAAATAAAGCGAATACATTCATTAAAGGCAACATTTATTCGACGAGAGCAGTAGCTATCCAATTTAGGAAAAATTAAGTTTCCATAGGAGAAGTAGGGCAGGATGAGGGTTTTCACTAATCTACATTTAATGTCGGTGCTTAATAATTTTGCAGAAAGCCAAAGTCGTCGCAAACCGTACCCAACACTCCGCGAACATGATCGCAACATTTCATTCTTCCATTAAGAGCAACACCGAGATTCGTAACTTCGCTTACTCTAGTCAATATTTCACCCCCAAACATTATGTGCGGAAGGTCAGTTTCCAAAGTATTATTGGAAAAAACTATATATTTAGACTTATTAGGATTTAACATCAAAAGATTACGCTGAGACCAATCATAGATACGTACTAAGTCAACATTAATCCTTACAATGGAGTCTTCAATAAGACCGAGAGGTCTACTATTGTATATTTGTAGGTCATCAGCATATAAATGGGTACTAACGTCTTGAACAATGTCTGGTAAGCCATTGATGAATAAGGAAAACAGCAATGGGCCTAAGAGTGATCCTTGTGGAACGCCACAGAAAAGCGGCTGTAAATCAGAGTAACGATCGTTGACTCGCACTTGTTGATATCTATCACATAAAAAACTCTGTATCAATTTGGCAGCACTAGAAGAAAACCGGAAAAATGTGTGAAGTTTGTTGGGGAGCATCGAGTGATTTACACAGTCAAAAGCCTTAGTAAAATCGAGTAAAACCAGTATTCCAATCTCGTCGTTATCTAGGCCTTTTCTTAAATCAGTGGTTACCTTTAGGACAGCCGATTCACAGCTATATCCTGGTCTGAAACCTGATTGCCAACGTGAAAGCATTCTATTGTTCTCAACAAACAATTGGATCTGAGTGTACATCACCTTTTCCAAAGCTTTTGCGAGGAAACACAAAATGCTGATGGATCTATAATCAGAAAGGCTTGCAGCAGATTTTTTCTTAGGGACAGGTAGCACAGTAGCAATTTTCCATCTATAAGGGAAGGTAGATGATGTTCAGCAGGTATTAAAAATAAATGATATATAGCGACTAATGTAAGGCAGCAATAATTTCAGAAATTTTGGAGA
Organism: Dioctria linearis; assembly: GCA_963930735.1. Lineage (NCBI taxonomy): Eukaryota > Metazoa > Arthropoda > Insecta > Diptera > Asilidae > Dioctria > Dioctria linearis. The sequence goes on from OZ005740.1 coordinate 27,824,756, forward strand.
TATATTATCAGGACCAGTGGCACTAGATTTAATAGGGTATATAGACTTATAACATTCTGCGTAATCAATACACCAAAAAGAGAAAGAATTAGTATTCTCAGGGTTATTTAAGCATGGTGTGTTGCCGGATAATGCTGATTGATACACATTATGTGACACGAAAAATCTATTCAAGTCGTTAGGGTCGAGTGAAATTTCCTCCTTTGTGCCCCCATACACTCCAGCTTATTTCAAATTCTTCCATAGAATCTTGTTTGAGAGCACTGGGTTAAATTTTTGCTTGAAATATCGATATTTGGCCGACTTTATGGCCGATTTGCTTTATTCCGTGCGATTTTGAATAACGTGCGGGAAAAACTTGTCTTAAGGCGTTTAAACTCCCTTTCTGCAATTAGACGGCCAATATTGGGTGTGAACCAAGGACAGGCATTTAGCCTAATTCTTCTATATCGAATAGGTAGATAGCTTTCATATAAATAATCGAATAAACTCTCAAAAATTTCGACTTGATCGTCTACTACACTACAAGATAATATGCCTTCCCAAGGCAGCCTATTGCATTCCTCGGACAGCTCAGACAAATTAATGCTGTTAAAATCACGATAAGGAAAATAGTTTGATATTTGACTAGGACAAGGTGCAAAATCATACGTTAGAAAAGTTAGATCATGGTCAAGAAAACTTGGAGCATTGAGCTGATTATGAAAGAGTATGCGATTTTCTTCACTGATCATGAACAAATCCAAAAGCGAAGGATTTGCAGTATTATAATAGGTGGGGAGATTATTTACTATGTGCAAGTATACAGACTGAGTGAAATCTCTAAAATCATGGGCAAGTGCGTTTGAAGATAAGAGATTTACATTAAAGTCACCTCCTACAAGGACGTTACTATAAATACGAGTCGCCGAAGCAAGCGCGTTTTCAAATTCAGCAGCATTTTCGTACGAAAAACAGTTTGGAGGAGAATAAACAGCTGATAAAACAAGCTTTTCGACTCCATTATCTATCTCAACACCAATGAACTCAATTGAACTTGCACTAGAGGAGAAAATGACTTTCGTATTGAAGAAATCTCTAACGTATATTGCCACCCCACCGCCAACACGCTCTTTCCTATCATTACGAAATAAATTATATCCGGCAATTGACATTAAAGAAGAGGGAATTTCCTCACACAACCAGGTCTCGCTAATTAAAATAGCATGAACATCTGTGCCACCAAACATCAAGCGAAAATTGTCAACTTTGTTGCGGAGACTCCGAGCATTTAAATGACATACATTGAAACCTGCACTGCGTTTGCAAAAAATGTTCAGCAAAGCCCTCTCTCCACCCAGATGGCCATAATCAACATTCATAGTAAAAAAGCTGTCGGCGAGAGGGATCATTGTCGGCAAAAAATTGAGAAGCTGGGGAATTTATAGCATTAATAGACATATGATTTAAGAGTCTAATATTGTATTCAGGAGAGCCGCTGCAAATAATATAAAGATTAGACAGAAATAAAGAGCTAAATTGGAAATTCAAGAACATAAAGAGAAACAATTCAAAGTACTGCAAGCGTAAATATCTACTACCTACTAATCCCACTAATAAATTTAGAGAGTTATTTGCATATGTAAAATTAGACAGTAAGCTGTATACAATTATTTTAATTTCTAAGACTAAGATTATATCATAAACTACTACCACCGATAACAAAATTAAAAAATCGGAAAAATAGACAAAAATAAAGATTAAGCTGATATCAAGGACTAGATCTAAAGTGAAGCTTACTTCGTAACTTGGATAATCACATACATACATCGTCATTACGCATTTGTGTTACTGCTCATTCGCATGGATATTACTGTTCAGCTGCTCGATTTCATCTTCAATGTTGGCTTTCAAGACTTGCAACGTTTGTGGTTGGTTGTGGTTAACGCGAGATTTTAAAAAGCCCCAAAGGAAGAAGAGCCGTCAGATCTGGCGATCTAGCTGGCCAGTTAAAATCGCCAAAATGGAAGATCATACAGTCCGGAAATTGGCGTCTCAAAATCTCCATCGGTATCCGAACTGTGTGTGCGGTTGCTCCGTCCTGCTTTAACCATTTATGTGGATTGTCCTTGTCCCAGAGCTCTAAATTTTATTTGTCAACATAACCACTTAAGTGGAAATGGGCTTCGTTTCTTATTATGTTTTCAGATACGAAATCATCCTGTTCTTGCACCAGGTTTTACAGAGCTTGGAACTAAGTTATCCTCACTTAGCGGTCAGCAGGCTGCAATTCGTGAACGGTTTGCACTTTGTAAGGTCAAATCTTCAGGTATTTCACCGAATTCGACGCAATAAACGTCTTCCGATGTCAAATTGTGTGCATCGTTGTTTCGTCGATGTTTATGGACTCTATCGGACGTCCTCCGTCACAGCAGCGATATTCTCGGCCGAACAAGCAATACGGGGCTGGCCACTTCTTGCAACATCTCTAGTGGACCCAGTTTGCACGAGACGCTCAGTCAAACTCTTAATTGTTTGTGCACCATGTGAAAGACGACGAGGATAATGGCAACGAAATTCACGCTGGGTTAAAATAGTAAACCGGAAATTGATGAAATAAGCAGTAACAATAATTGCGCGCTCTTCATGTGAGTGTCGTTCCATTGCTTATTGTTAACTAGCTCGTTATCTGTCTACAACCATAAATGTCAAAGTGCAATGATATTTGACACCATTTACAAAAATTATGACACATTCACATGATGACATTACTTTTGCCCCACCATGTATATACATATATAAAAAAAAAACAGAGTTATTAGTTTTTTTTTTCAAATCTGGCAGAGCGGTTGTACGTATTCCAAGCGAGTACGTCATCTCAATGGGTAAGTATGGCAAGAAAAATACTAGTGTTGTATCTTGTATGGTTCTTTCATTTGCGGAACAGTAGAACAGTCACTAACCGTGCAGAATGATATATAATGTCAGTTCCATTTTCTTGACAGCTTAAATTTTAAGGTAGAAGAGAATTCCCGAATTCTCCATTCCACTTGTGAATTGTAATTAATTTTTGAATCCGATAAACGGTTTTGGAAATAACTGTAAAAGGTGAAAAGTTGGCCGTTTTTGGTACAAAAATTTACATTTTTTCATCCCTTCATTGCGAAAAACTGGTAAGTCCTGGAAATTTACTTCCCATGACAAAAATGTTCAGAACGGAGTACTAATGGATGGGAAACAAAGGACGGAAGAAATATACGCAAAATATGTAAACTGAGGTGTATATGACCATAGTGCAAAAAAAAAACGATTTTCGGCGGTCAAAAGTCAGATATTACCCTCTCCTTCCTCTTTAATTTGGCACCAAACATGACGTAGTTTGGACAACCCCCTATGAGGGGTGGTACGACCCTCAACCCCCAAAACACCCTCCCTTCAAAATTGTTCACCTATATTTTTGTACTCTAAGTCCTTAATCCATCAGAAAAAACCCCAGTACTCCACAGCCCTCCCACACAGATTTAGGCGCCCATGAATATTGTGACAAGAAAATTTACCGCCGAGACAGCTCAAATCTGCAAATTACCGTTAATCGAAATAAAATATAGCCTATAATACACATGCATACCTAATTACCAAAGTGATTTCTTATTTTTTTTTTTTTTGGGCTTACGGATCCTGAGCTTACCCCTGCGAATTATTGCAGCTCCTGATATTGTCTTTATTTTTTTATTAAAAATTTCCGTTAATCAGCTCCCATTTCTACCCTACACTCTCCCCGCCACATTTTCTAAACTTATCTTATTCGCCCTGAGCTCCCATTTTTTTGATACCACATACATTCTCCTTCTTTTCTCCATTCTCTCGTTATCCCGGAAAAACTCGAGAAAACCTACCCTCCTACATGCCTCAAAAACTACCCCTACAAAAAAGAAATTTTAATTCATTTTGACAGTAGAAGGTAGGAGACAGATGTACCTCAAATATGAAAAAAAATCCAACTCTCTACAACAAAAAGTGATACCCTTAATCGTCCCAGGCGATTCGCACTTTTCACATTTCTTACGTTTTCCCTAATTCTCCAACCATGTTAGTGAATTGGTAATGAAGAATTAGGGAATTAGGAATTCTAAGAAAACGAAATTCTCATCTCCCAAATTCCCAAATTCTCCGTGCTACAGAATCCGGCCCCAGGGCCCCTTAACACTTCTTTTCCTTTTTTCTTTCTTTTTAATTTTTACTTTTGTTTTTTTTCCCTCCTTTGCAGTTCCTAATTACTTTGCCTGGGTGCTTCTTTGCAAGCTCTCTTTCACAGACTGACCGCGCCGGCTTTCCAGGTGCAATACACACAGCGTTGCCATATTTTTTTTTAAAAAAAACTGTAACAAACAGGAAAAAACTGTCATTGAAAAAAAGATAGCTTTTTCTTAGTTTAAGTATTATTTTTATTATATACGTACTCAGACCATAATAGATATTACAAAAATCACACTTCGTGTAAGAAACATTACAAAAATTCTTAAAATAATAGGTATACATTTCTATTGCCACAAAAAGCCTTCTTGGCATAGCATATTGCTAACTAAAACTTGAATACGTAGTAGAATATAATTGTTAATTATTTTGCATAAATCCTTTTCGAATTTTTTAACATTTCCTTAAAATATTTAATATTTATGCAATCTGAATTTTGCTTCTTTCGTCCTTAAAATTCCATACAATGTGGGGACCTCTAGCCTGTTCCGAATTTTCGTTTTATTAATGTTGATTTGCGAGAAAATTCTCTCTACATTTGCTGTGGCTACAGGGATTGACAAAACTACTAACATCAGTTTTTTCAACAAAGGAAAACACTGTTACGAAGTCACATACATTATAGCTAGACACCAGCGAAAACGAGTGTCTAGCAGCCGCAACAATGTAAGCCAGCCGCCGAGAGGAGAGCACACTACTGATAAGCAGCTCAGTAGTGTCGCGTGCTGGTGGCGTGATAGTAGAAGGGAGCATTCTACACCCGACGCCATCAGCCAGCCTGCCTATAAATAGCCGGCAGCCAGTAGTAAGATCACTCAGTTGATCACCAAGCATCGAAGTGAACACAACCGAAAAATACAAGTCACCGATCAGCAACATATCCGACCACGAGAGTACAACTCCAAAGTGAACAGAGTTGACCCCCCCCCCCAGTGGAATACCAGAAGCCTGGCTATAAAAGTCAGTCAAGCACCGAAAGATTAGTCAGTTGCCTCCCAGCAGCTCGACTAGACACATCTCCCATCCAGTCCTATCCGCAAGTCGTGTTGACTAGTTCAACGGCAAGCGCACGTTAATCGTGCTGGGTCGAGAATTAGTAAGCGCACGCATTCCATCCCCGTACCCCTGTGTAAGCTACTCTGACGATAAGCGCACGTTAATCGTGTTGGTCAGAAGAGTAGCGAGCGCACGAATATAAATTCCGTCCCCGTACCGTGTTGGCTACTCTGACGACGAAGCGCACGTTCATCGTGTTGGTCAGAGGAGTAGTAAGCGCACGCGTACATTCCGTCCCGTACCCCCGTGTTGGCTATTCTGACGACAAGGGCACGTCATCGTGTTGGTCAGAGGAATAGCGAGCGCATTCTCCGTCCCGCATCCCCCGTTTTGGCTACTCCTAACGACAAGCGCACGTTAATCGTGTTGGTCTAAGGAATAGTAAGCGCACGCTCCTACCCCGCACATACGCCGCGTAGTCCTAAGTTATTGTAAGTAAGTGAGTGAGTGTGGGTTAAGTAGTGTGTGTGTGACGTATATCGCCCGAACCGCAGAGCTAGAACAGCGCTCTGAGCCTAGTAGCGTCGGAAAACGGCCCTGGACAATCTCCCGCACAGCAACTACCGACGTTACAACACATGGATCGATCGCTGTTCTTTAAATTAAAAATTGTTTCCCAAAACTTTCTTGAACAAAATTAATATGACTCAGTTCACGCCAGCTAATGGAAGACGATATTCACAGTTTATAGATGAGATGACAGATGACACTTTATGGGAGTCAGGAAAAAAATGACAATCCAGAATTGCCGTTTGAACTAATTTTGAAAAGAGCGGAATTGACGCAGAATATCTGAGTTTTAAAAGTTATACAATAGGTCTGTTTTTGTAAAATTATTAAGCAATTATAAAAAATTACTTTTTGTCTACAAAAACTAAATAAAAAGATTACTCTTTTGGACTTTTTACCGGGTTAAACATAATTTTTATTCAAGAAAGAATTTTTTTGGGATTCTCCGGTATATAGCAAAAGCTAAAAATTTTTCTAATGTGTTATTTCATCACACAACCCATTAATTTTTGGTGACAAGTTTCAAGTCTTGGTTTGACTCATCAACAGGTCCCATATAGCGAAATTGGGTGATTTGAAAAACAAATGAAAAAAATGAAAAAAAAGAAGAAAGAAATGAAAAGTTTGAGAAAAATAGAAAAAACAATTTTTTTATTTATTAAAAAAAAAATTAATTTTGTACTTGGCATCGCTTGGGGTAAGTTGGCTAGTTAGGGACTAACATTTATATTGGGTATCGACTGATATATAATTTTTTAACAACTAATTAAAACACTTTATTTCTGGTCTCGAAGGAAATAAAGAATCTTGCTTCGGGTCTCGACTGAAGTTAAGATATTTACTAACACCCACTTTAAGTCGGGTCTCGACTGGCTTAATGAATATTATCCCGGGTCTCGACTGAGATAATCTCTTATTAACAAAACACTTTATTTCTGGTTTCGACGGAAATAAAGAATCTTGTTTCGGGTCTCGACTGAAGTTAAGATATTTACTAACACTCACTTTAAGTCGGGTCTCGACTGGCTTAAAGAATATTATCTCGGGTCTCGACTGAGATAATCTTTTACTAACAAAACACTTTATTTCTGGTCTCGACGGAAATAAAGAATCTTGCTTCGGGTCTCGACTGAAGTTAAGATATTTACTAACACTCACTTTAAGTCGGGTCTCGACTGGCTTAATGAATATTATCTCGGGTCTCGACTGAGATAATCTCTTACTAACAAAACACTTTATTTCTGGTTTCGACGGAAATAAAGAATCTTGCTTCGGGTCTCGACTGAAGTTAAGATATTTACTAACACTCACTTTAACTCGGGTCTCGACTGGCTTAAAAAATATTATCTCGGGTCTCGACTGAGATAATCTTTTACTAAAAAAACACATTATTTCTGGTCTCGACGGAAATAAAGAATCTTGCTTCGGGTCTCAACTGAAGTTAAGATATTTACTAACACTCACTTTAAGTTGGGTCTCGACTGGCTTAAAGAATATTATCTCGGGTCTCGACTGAGATAATCTTTTACTAACAAAACACATTATTTCTGGTCTCGACGGAAATAAAGAATTTTGCTTCGGGTCTCGACTGAAGTTAAGATATTTACTAACATTCACTTTAAGTCTGGTCTCGACTGGCTTAAAGAATATTATCTCTGGTCTCGACTAAGATAATCTTTTACTATCCAAACATTTTATTTCTGGTCTCGACGGAAATAAAGAATCTTGCTTCGGGTCTCGACTGAAGTTAAGATAATCTTACTAACATTAACATTTTATTTCTGGTCTCGACGGGAATAAAGACTTGTTCTAAAAAATATTAGAACAAAGGGTCTTAACATTAGCTTAAAGCCAATTCCTCAAGTGCCAAGTTGGAGATTGGTGACTGCCAGTCACTTGTAACATTTTAATACTTATTCATATATCTTTTTGACTATATTTTGACTTATATATATATATATATATATATATATATATATATATATATATATTATACATTTCGTGTGCATATCTATTTTACACATATATTTTTATTACATTTTTTTTTACGATCTTATATTACAACTTGGTGCTAATAAGTGTTTTCAGTGTGATACAAAAATCTCAGACCCAAGCTTATGTAGAGAGTTTTGTCTCAACATATCTATTTCTGAAAATCGTACATCATAAATTGGTGTCAAATAGTGTGTTTTCTAGTGTGTGTTGATCCCTGACGCAACAGTTTTATTATCCTGTCTTAATACGATTACTCAAGATATTTAAGATAAATAAGTGTGCCAGTGTTTGAAATTAAGTTATTCTAACTTTGCTCTATATTAACCCTATATTGTGTATCTATTTATATATCTATTATTAACAATCCTGTAAGTGTGTTTTCCACATACGTTTGAATCGTTGACTTGAAAACTTTTATACATAATCTGATCTTAATAGTGGGAAAGTATAAAAAATAAGGGCAGTAGTTTCTTGAAAGTAAAAGAAAGTGAACAGTGTTAATTTTTTGTTAGGAAATATAATACTGACCTTGATCGAAATTTACCAGTGCATTCATTTCAGTCACTTAATCAAATTTGCGTGTACGTTCTACTAATGGACAGTACATTTTCAGCCCACTGCGTGGCGTATACAGGTTCGATTCGCTTCGAATGAATCTGTTTCTTTAACCCTCTCGTTTGCACATAATTTTAAGAGACATGTAGCTGCAAAGCGTATTTTTTACATACATTTCCCAGTTTTTCTCTTCCTCGCCTTCGCTCTTAAAAGTGTGGGCACAAAGTGTGGATATTTCTCAAAATTCTTGGGGGACATTTTAAGTGGACATTGTATTGGAAGAAGGGACAATGGTATCGAGCTGTCTCTTTCGGGACTGAAGGAAAAGCACAAGATCTTATATAAATAATAATACATATTATGTACATACATTTTATTTATAAAAAAAAAAACGGAAAAATAAAAATTCTAGTAAATAAACAAAAAATTATTTCATTCATATAGCCTCAAAGTTAATTTAAAAAAATAATAAATAGTACATTTTTAGATATTCATAAGAGATTACATAACTCTTTTTTAGGCACAAAATTCGTACAATCTTTTTGCAAAATAGAAATATATTGCTTATACGCCATTATAGCATTTATTGTATCATATTTAAATCTGTTTGTTTTCTTATTTTTTATTGAATACAAATTCGAGAAATTTCGTTCTGCAGCAGCGCTGCTGTGCGGGAGTGAAAGTAAAGAAAAAGCAAACTTTGAAATATTTTGATAAATTGGCGTTATTGGATCATTAAGATTTTTCGCTTCTATTACATTTTTCCAAAACCCTCTGTTTTTTCATCACATTCTTTCACAATCTTACTTTCTAGTAAATTTCGCATTTCATTAAAGAAAACTTCAGTATTAATATTTATTTTTATTTGCACTTTCTTGCATCTTTTTATAAGAAATGATAAATGTGGAAAGATATCACCAAATCTCCTTTGTTTTAAATAACTGGGATCGAACATTTGCAGTGATATTATTACTGGATCATTAAGATCTATTCGTTTTAAAATTTGTCTTGTAAGTTCTACATAAAAATTCTTAATACACTCATAAAATTCATGCTTCTGTAAATCAGTTAAATTTTCTATTAACTGCAAAGCTTTTGATCCTGGGTATATATATTTACCTTCTTTAAATATAGTAGCATCAGACAAATCAATTTCTGATAAAGGTGTCTTATCAACATAAGATTCATTAACAAAATTTTTCAGAATAAATCTGAGTTCAGTTGAAACATTTTCTATAACTGTGTGAATTTTAGAATCTTCTGCTTGGAAATTCAAATTCATTTGAATTATAATATTTAAAATGTAGTCCAGAAATAAAAAGTAACCTTTAAATTACCTTATTCGTATAAGAATTCAAAAGTGGTTCTGCTTTTTTTATACCGTCAGTAAATACACAAGATGTAAAATATAATATTAAAGCATCCCAACTTTTCAGAAGGCACGTAATAACTTGGCGTAACGACAGCTACCTTGTTTGAGCAAAATTTAATATTTTATGAGGTTGAATATCCAAATATTCTTGAAATTCTTTTAATTCGTTTTGGGGTTTACTGCTGTGTTTAAGGAACATGTGGGTATTTCGCGCTAGGTCTTCCACATCCGAAGGTAAATGTTTACAAGCTTGGGAAGCACATATATGCAATGAATATGCGCCAAACATCCGAAAATGTAAATGTCTGGAATTACTTTACTTAAATGTACACGTACGCCATTTTTCTTCCCCATCATTACATTGGCATTGTCTGATGCAAATCCTATTATATTCTCCATTGGTATATTTTTACTATCAAAAAATGTTTTGATGGCTGTAAAAATACCTTCTGAAGTCGAAGAATAAACTTCTAGGAGTTGTAAAAATCTGTCACAAACTTTTATTAAATTTTTATCATAATATCTAGCTAATATTACGACACATTTAACAGTGGAAACGTCAGTGCACTCGTCAATTATTATAGGAAGAAAAGTTTTCACGTAGACAGGAAGATATTTCCTCTTTCACAAATACCCCTACTTTAGAGCAAAGAATATTTTGCGCTTTCAAACGATTGCATTTTACATTTTTTATGATATGGGAATCTACACAAATATTTTTGATCATACCGATTAAGTGATCTAATACCCTAAGTGGTATATTGTGCTCTACCAAGAAAGCTAAGCACTTTAACTCAACAATACCTTTTTGCTGAGACTTTAAAGCAATTTTTTTAAATACGTCATTTAATTTAATTGTATCTTTTCCTTTCTCAACGTTTTTCTTATGAAATTCTGACTTTTCATGCATACTTATGTGATAATTTGTTTTTGGCAGTCTAGTTCCGCAAATATTGCACCGTACATTATTTTCAATAAATTCGACTCACGTATATTTTTGTCTCCATTCTTGCCTTAATTTTCTGTGAATCTTAATTTTACCTCCCATTTGGTTTGCTGCTCCATCGTCGAGGTCAATGCCATTGCTATCATCACCTTGATTTTCTTCTACTAAAGCAGCAGCGTCGCCGTTGTTACTGGAACTACCTGCTGTCGCATTGCAATGTGTTCCTTTATCTTTCCGTATCACAAACCATAAATATCCATATGAAGTATAAGAAATTCATCATATACAAGTTTGCTTACCGGTCCATTTCTCCATAAAGCGTAACTAACACGAAAAATTTAAATATTCCACTTGTTTTGAAAAATGTTAACTTTATTATTGCCTGTCATTCGATTCAAGTTTATAACCAGTCATGTCGCTGAACCAGTATGAAGTGCACTACACTATATAGCTGATTCATTTTTTCGAAATTTAGAACTAGGAAATGAAATGGAAATGGAATTCTTATTTTAATGAAACAATTGTCATTTCGAATGGAAATTGTCATTGCCAGATTGACACAGGGGAGGGACTAAGGGACAAAAAAAGTGGAAAAGTGACATTTTGTCCCTATGGGGACACTTTATCCACACTATTGCAGTGCTAATTGATTCAGTCAGTTTTAGTCGCTTCTAGGTGGACGGTTTATATGCATGTGTAAGATGAGTGGTAAGAGCAAATTGTTTTCATATATTCTTATTATCTACTTATAGTTTGTTCAATTTTTAATTGATAAGTTTCATAACAAGACATTGGAATTTGATAAAATTGCAGAAAATTTGTGAAAAGTGTGTTAACAAATACGGGCAACTTTTTATGTTCAGTCAAATGGACAAAGAAAATCCGCTGTAAAATATTAGAAAATTCTTGTCCAGTGGGGGGGTGGACAAAATTGATCGTGAATGATATTTGCCAAACGACCAAATTTCGTTCATTTTACATATTCTTTTGCATGAAAATTAGTAAATAAATTTTATTTTATATACGTACTAAGGCTCAAGAGAAATTTTAAGAAGAGAAGATGAGTTGTTGGCGGAATTATTGGGAGATGAAAATGATGATAGCGATTTAGAAGAAAATGAATACGAAAACGACTTCACTAGAAAGGTTTATAGACCAGGTCGGCTTTCTGTTTATATACTAAGAACTTTGTAAATCGAATAAAATCTAGGAGCTGGAAAAATAGCACTTATTGAGGAAGCAGAATACTTAAACCAAATTGAAGTAGAGCAAAATTCTTTAGAAGAAACTCAAAATGACGAAGAAGCTTTTCTGCCAAATAATGATTATCATGACGTTCCATTCACTGCAAAATCTGACATAAAATGGAGAAGAAAAGAGTTTGTAGGATTGGAAGTAAACTTAGAAGCAGACGTTTCTTGCACCAATGATGAGCCCGTGCTGCCTGTAAATTATTTCGAAAAATATATTTCGAAGGATTTCTTACATAAACTTGCAATGAATACTAAGCTCTATGCCGAACAAACTGGGTGTGTTTTTAAAACGTTTTTTAAACGCTAAAGAAGTTCAAGATTTGTTTGGAATTCATATTCTTATGGGAACTTTGAAATATTCCCGGTCGAGCTTTTATTACTCATCAGTTCTTAGTGTACCTACAATACGTGAAACGATGTCCAGTAAGAGATTCTATGCCTTGAGACAAAAATTACATATGGTTAATATCTTGGAAATTCCTCCCAATAATCACGACAAGCTAATAAAAGTGAGGCCAATTTATGAAGAGATTCGTAAAAGGTGCTATGACTTAGAGCCCGAAAAGTATTTATGTGTTGATGAGCAGATGGTTCCTTTTAAAGGCCGGTTAAGCATCAAGCAGTATATTAAAGGAAAGCCGAATCCTTGGGGAATAAAAATATTTATGCTCTGTGGTAAAAGTGGAATCGTTTATGAATTCGTCATCTATCAACGGTCTACAACAGAACTTAGTGAAACTCTTACAAAAAAATATGGTTTAGGTGCAGGCGTAATAATACATTTAGTTGCCAATCGACTAAAAGGACAGGAAAACTATTGTTGACGTTCCACAATTTTCTCACAAGTTACCATCTACTGGAATTTTTAAAGCATAAGAAAATATTTGCCTTGGGGACTGCCCGAATCAACCGTTTCAAAAATCCACCATTTTTGAACGAAAAGCATTATTTTAAAAAACAAGCACGAGGATATTCTCAAGAAGTTGTTAGCTTGGACGAGAAAGTAATTCTGACTAAATGGAATGACAACAAGCAAGTACTGATTGCTTCCAATTTTATTGAAGTTGGAAGTAAGGACACTGTAGAAAGATGGACAAAAAATAAAAAAATATATCACCGTTGATCGGCCGGAAGCAGTTAAACTTTACAATGAGATAATGGGAGGAGTCGACAAAAATGAACAGCTGCTAGAATTCGCTTGCAATCAACGAAATGGACATTGCGAATGATTGTCCATGCCGTCGACTTAGCAATAATTAATAGTTGGTTGGAATACAAAAGAGATTGCACAATTTTAAATGTTGACAATAAAAATATCATGGATCTCGTACATTTTAGAATGAAGCTAGCTGAAAATTTAATTTTTCTTTATAAGCCAGCGAAGGAAAACAAAAGTGGGCGACCAAGTATTATGAAGCAAAATGATCCACCACAGAAAAGAAAGGCTAATGAGTATCGTCCGTCGCCAGAGCTAGCTCATGATGGTGTGAACCACCTTCCAAATTACGGTGATCAGAAGGAAGCAACAAGATGCAAAGCTTTCGGTTGTACGAAAAAAACACATTTATTTTGTTCAAAGTGTAAAATCCACATATGTTTTGTTGTAAAGCAACGTAATTGCTTTGCTAAATAACACGAAAATTATAAAAAAAAAGTTATAGTTTCGCCTAGGAGGTCTTTTATTTTGAAAAATTTTATTGCATTTTAAATTGTTAAAGAGAAGTTATATTATTTATGTTATTTTTTATTTCTTTATACATTATTTCTAATTAAATTACACACAAAAACAGAGTCATTATATTTTAAAGCGTCTTACTTTTTACAACCTCCTGCTCACCTTGTCCATTGGAGTATACATTCCCGAAACCTCTTTAAAACTCAAAAAATAAATTAAGTAGTTTTTGTTTTCAATTGCCTTCCTGAACATAACCCATGTCAATAAAGTACCTACAAAATTTTTTGTCTTTCTCAAAATAATTGGAAAGCGAGAGGGTTAAAAAAATTTAAATTTTTTTTTAATAAATAAAAAAATTGTTTTTTCTATTTTTCTCAAACTTTTTATTTCTTTCTTCTTTTTTTTCATTTTTTTCATTTGTTTTTCAAATCACCCAATTTCGCTATTTGGGACCTGTTGATGAGTCAAACCAAGACTTGAAACTTGTCAACAAAAATTAATGGGTTGTGTGATGAAATAACAAATTAGAACATTTTTTAGCTTTTGCTATATACCGGAGAATCCCAAAAAAATTCTTTCTTGAACAAAATCTACAAAAACTGTAAAAAACTGTCAAATTTGGCTGATAACTGGGGAGAATTGGAAAATTGCACAGCTACCACAAAGCTGTCATTTATAGGAATAACTGTGAATATGGCAACGCTGAATACACAGTATGCTCTTCGAAAAATCGAAAATAAATTTTTTTTACAATTTTTCGGTATACAAGAATGGTCTTATTTTTCGAAACTTATTACCGTCCGTTTACATTGGATCTAAATATTTATTTCGGAAATTTTTCCGAATTTTATTCTAGCAAGTATTTGCATCACCTAAATAGATCGGTCGGTTCAGTTCTTGTTACCACTTTGTTTTAAAATTTTTTTTCTCTTGTTATGGGACCTGGATCGAACATTTAATACGATTTATTTTTTTCTGTAGCCGAAAACTAGTAGACCACTGCTGATTGATAGATGAAATATACAATTATTAAAATTGATATTCCGTGATACAGTAATTCTTAGTTAGTAACAAACAAAAATCAAGATTAGGTAACTTTTCTGTAACTATGTACAATTATTTACTAAATTAAATGATAAATGTACATATTTATACTACTCTCAGATCTAAATGCGAATCCAGTAAGAAGCCTAGTGAAGGCTCACTAAAACGACAAATATTGTCATATAGCTTTAGGCCATAGATAAACCGTTCAACGTGACATGCAACACGCATCAAATCCTTATAAGGAAAATGGTTTTGCCATACAAGCAAAGTGAAATAATTCCATCAACTCTACCCAGAATGATGCTGGATAACCACATCAGTCCAGGGATGGATCCAGGATTCTTGTGAGGAGGGGGTGCAAGTATGGTTTAAAAATGGTGTAGCCTAGAAACATGTAAAAACTCCAAGACACTCCCCACCACTAGCAAATATCAAATCCACAAAATTTATCATTTGAAAGATCCGGGTCAAACAGTTACCACTCGCAACGAAGAAAGTTGCTCAACGTTCAACTTTTGCCACTATCGAAAGTCAAACGAGGTGTTAAATTATTTATTTTGTTTTGGTTCGTAAATGGTGGCGTGGAAGTGTAAGGCTTCCGAATCATCCGTTCAGGAAAAGTTAAGAAAATTTGATTAATAAGCCAAGCTTAGAAGATACCCTATGATATAAAGCACAGCATGGTAGGAAGGACATAGGGAAAGTAGCGAAAGGCATGGACCATTGAGGCGGCGCTCGAGTGATTCTATATGACAAGTTATTGCCAAATTGCCAATGAGCTTGAAGGCTCTAACATCTAAAGCTGTGCGACAAGTTCCGGCCCAGATAAGGGAATTGTATTGCATTCCAGGTCTGATGTAGGATTTGTAGAGAGCACTAGATTCGATAGGCTGAAACATTTCTTACACTTTACTAGAAATCCAAGACATTTCGATGCTTCTTTGGCAGAAACAGAAACAGAAAAGAAGTGATCTGTCCAGCTTAACTTACAGGTAATATTAGTCTCAAGAATGCATAATAACGGTGTATCGTAAATCAGTGCTCCATCAAAATAAATGGGAGTGTTAAAGTTATGATTTTGTTTTATAGACATGAGACAGCTACGCCACTCGCTTTAGCTTAAGCGATGATATTATCAAGGTCGTTAATGTGATACACAAAACTATGAATAGGCTTAAAAGTAAGGAAAATCAGATCATTAATGAAAATTAAGAAGAGGAATGGAGAGATAACAGAGGCCTGGGGACATCGGCATTTATAGGGTTAGGTTCTGGTGAAATGCTATCTAGTACAATCGGTATTATGCGATCAGATAAAAAACTTTCAATCTATAATGGAAGAAGAGGGAGAGACCAGTTGCTTTAAGTTTAACTAAAAGTGTTGGATGCTAAACTCTATCAAAGACCTTTGAAATATCTACGGTAACGATTTTGGACCACCACAATTGTGAAGACTAGGGTTCTAAAGTGCTGTAAGAAAAGCCACCAAGAGACGAGCGTCTAGTCCGGAAGCCATATCAGCGATAACTGATGAGTTGTTCGGCTTCAAGATACTTCAGTAATTTAAAATTAATAAAAGATTCAAAAACCTTTGAAAGAATCGAAGTGATTACAGTTGGTCGATAATTTAAGGGATCGCTTGCCTCTTCTTTCTTGGAAATAGGTTGAACGTGAATTAGTTTCCAACCAGTTGGAAATTTTCTTGTCGAATCAGACAAGTAGAAGAGCGCAGAGGTTTAGTCAAGGATGAGGCACGCCTTTTGATTAACAGGGGTGAGAAACCATCAGGACCTACGGCCTTAGAGATGCTTATGCCCTTAAGGCTCTTGAACAGATCTCTCCTACGAATGTGTATTGGCTTTTGTATACATCCATACAGGAGATGCAAAATAGGTGTCTGTGAAGTGAGTATAGAAAACGAAAATTTGAGGCGAATTTACCAACCAAAATATTAGCTTTATCCAGGGAGTCACTTCATCATTGTCAAATAGTTAAGCTATAGAGGAAATGGTAAAGTTGCTCCTGATGGTTTTGATCAGGGACCAGAAACATTTGTTATCCGTGATTCTTCAAGATTCTTAGTTTAAAGAAAATTGTCTCTCCGGATAATGAGCTTGGAGGTATTGTGTGCAGTCTTGTCGACTTGCTTCAATTCTGGACATGAATGCAATTGATACGTGCGAAAAGCAGACTCGTTCGCTTTTATTACTTGGTTGAATTTATCGTTAAACCAAGAGCGATTTTGCTGTTTTTGAGACCTACTGTAGGAATAGGGAATGTATTCATGAAGGTCACTAAGTTATAATGTGCATTCTTCAATAAGCAAAACAGACCGACCAATCAAATTCTCTAAGATACTGATAGAAAATTTCCCAATCAGCATTTATATTTTCTTTTTATTTAACGTGTGAGCTAAGTATTCTAGTAAAACTACTGCATTTTATGAAATAAAAAAAATAAATAAATATATTTCAAAATAAAGCGTTTTCTTTAAATGTAATAACTCACTACACCAATATACAATGATTTGTTTGATTTTGTTGTGTAGTTTTGCTGAATTTCTCCAATTAAGAGTTGTAATTGTTTTACATCGAAGACTCATCAATTGGCAGCTGTTGTCAATTAAAATAAACCTTTCATCGCTTTTATCTGCATCAGATCTGTCCTGTTTCAAACACCCACGCTCATGTATATGCATGCATTTTACAGGTATCAGCACTTCCTGTTTCTTCTACAGGATTTCACAGCCACGATGACTTCAAGTGGAGCGAGTGGTGAACCGCTAGCCATAAGGGCTGCGTTCTTACCAAATTTTTAACAAAAATGACAGTAGAATAGATTATGCTAGGAAAATAAGATCTATTGAAATTTTTTTTTTAGAGGCCCTCTAGCTGGATCCACCACTGCATCAGTCTACATACTCAATGTATCTACATAAAATCAGAAAAATTTGTATTATTATATACAAAAAATTGCTTTAATAATACCATTTTTGTCGTAGATTTGTGTCCAACCGAATTTTTCTTAAATTCGACAAAACGATATTCCTTATTTTTACGAAGATATAAGTGATAGAATTTACAATAAAATTTTATGATTTCCGTAATACCTAAGAAGTATTTCGTTAATTATAAAGTATAATTGATGTTAAACTAACTAACTTAATTCATAAATGCTACGAAAAGATTTGGTAAATTTAAGTTTGTAGCATGCAAGTTGTTTACAAATTCCATCGTTGTTTCTAGCAAAGATATTGTTTATTTATGTGAAATTATATTTTAAAATTGGCTCCATTTAGACTTATAACTGAAATATTTTAGAAAATTCTTAAATAAAAGGACTCAAGTTTTATAATGCTTAATTTTATTTCAAAAAGGTTTTCACACACATATTCATGTTTTACTTATTTAAGCTTTTGTTTTGCTTGTTTCGACATACAATGTTCGATATTTATATTTTATGTATTATTTAGAAGAAATTCTTAATCCTAATTGTTGCAGGTGTCAATGTTTTTATTTGGGAATTGAGATTGGAAACTAAACCTAAAAGTTATTGCGGTTGTGGCTCTCTGATTAATGAACACACTTATTCACATTTTGAATATGTTTTTTAGCATGTTGTTAAAAAGACCCATAGCAAGAGAAACTTATAACTTGAGTAACGCTTAAGTAAATGTATCTCTTTTAAATGATTTGAAAGTAGTGAATACATGTTATTTATTGTATTAAGTTACAAAATCTGGAGAAGAAGATCGCAGCGAATCACATGATTCATTTAACCATCGTTTTACTCCTAAACATGAATGTCCTCCCAATGAAGTTGGTTCAAACTTATTAACAACATAGCCTTACAGAAATTGTTCCCAAAGAGTATTACAATTAGTTAAAAATAAACATAATTTCTCACATTTTCCTTTTGCCACTCAAAAAGTTTTCTTTCGAATAAGATTCTAATTCCCAAGTGATTCTTTGCAAAAAGAATATCTAGGTGGTACAAACTCATGCATTTTAAGCACTCAACATTTATTTCATGATTTTGAATAATTTTTTAGATGAGCTTAATAAGAAATGCGAATATGAAATACATTACCAGTGAATTGGCTATATAGTTTCTCAAATACCCACGTCTGCAAAATATCATACAGTTCAGAATCAAATTCTAATACATCAGTGGACATTTGTTCAATTGTTACATCATTTATAATTATTACGTTTTCACTACTTAATATTTCAGCAATTTCCACAATTTCCGCACAATGGGCGCCCTTATTATTGCATGGATCCATCATCTTAGTCACACCATTACACGATTTATGAAAATTTTCGTAAGTTATACGTTGAAACTAAACGTTATCTTTATTTTTACTAAACTTTTCGTAAAATTTACGAGAAAAATCTCACGTTCAGGAGAACTGTACAGAAAAACTGCGACAAATTTCGTAGATTTTACATTTTATTTTCTTGATTATGGGATTCATATCGATGAATGGAAATATTTTAATATGTGTTTGTGCGAGATATATTTTTAGGTAGGAATGTTTAAGAAAAAAAACCAAATCTTTAAATATCTAAAATAAAATATTTATTACGTTAAATATTTATTATGTGTACACGCTTCAGCGGAGTTCTTAAGACTAAATATAATTAGGAAAAATATCTTCTCACAAATTTCTATTTCATTATTCTGTTCATTGCAATTTTGCTGACATTATCATTTTGTTCTACATTACATGAAACCGTCTGTGAGAATTCCGGACTTTTTAGTTTCTCAAATGTGATAAGATATGAAATGTGATCCCTGTTCACGTTTCGTAACAGGTGAGTTTGATTTAATGATTTCATTAGTAGGGTCATGTGTGATTTTAATATCTGCTGACGTAACTCCTCCCTCCTTAGGTTTGAGACTCTCCAGAGTCACATTTTGAAATTTTATATTTAATTTTTTGTATTTGCAATAAAAAATGGTTACGACTATTACTATTATTATAGCTATTATGATAGAAAGTGTACCATAAATAGAATGAGTTTTCTTTTCATACTTAATTTCCTGAATTTTGTTAATGTTTTCTATATATTTCAATACAAGATCATCAAATGACAGTTTTTTATTTAAATTATTAATGTCCTCAAAATAATTTGGTATAACAAAACTTTGTTTAAATACCTTCTGTTTGTTGTATAAGCTGTAATTATTTATAGTTATTGAACAGTTGTTAAAATTTATTAAGTAGTTTCGGGTCATTTCTAAATCTCTTTTATCACAGGAACTTATGAGACTAACATTGTTTTGGTTTTTTGCAATAACTAATCCTTCTCTTATTTCTAATATTTCGGATATGTTGTTAAATGTTTTCATACAATTGTTATGTGTTATACAATTATTCAGTATTTTGAGTTCTTTGAGATCTTTATTACTAGTATAAGTATAGGTTTTTCCTTCATAATTAACAATTTCTTGTGGTTCAAATACCAGTTCCTGTTTATAAATGTTACTTATAGGTGTTAACAAAGTTCTGTGTAAAGTAATTGTTTCTTTGTGTATTCTTATAATGAACATAATGTTATACAGATTATCTATTACTGTTACTAATCTTATATTCTGAAGTTTCTCAAAATCAATGTCATATTCGAAAATTTCTTCACTAGTAAACACGTTACTGTTAATGATTCCTAATCTTGCCGAAGCTATATTATTTTGTATATGTT
Source organism: Dioctria linearis (assembly GCA_963930735.1). Taxonomy (NCBI): domain Eukaryota; kingdom Metazoa; phylum Arthropoda; class Insecta; order Diptera; family Asilidae; genus Dioctria; species Dioctria linearis. Next base: position 27,845,102 of record OZ005740.1, read on the forward strand.
CTACATTATCTTCAAATATTTTCAGCTTTAGTACATAGTCTGTCGAGAGAATTTGCTTCTCGATTTGGCTTAGTTTTTCTATAATCGTTAATCGATCTTTTTCGATTATGTCTTTTAGCTTTGTAAAGGTAGAATTAAAGTGTTCGTTAATTTTGATTTGGGCATTAAGGTTTTTTATGGTGTTGTGATTGTTCATGTCTATGATTTTAAGATGTTCTTCTATATCCTGTCTGTCCTAACCTCGTTGTAATCTTCTCTATTTTCATTTCTTTTATTAATATATCTAAGTTTCTCCTTGGTTAGATTCTGAAAAATTTTATTTTTGCAATACTTACCTTCTTGTATGTTAATAGGTTTTTCTTTCCATAACTGGAATGATAACTATTGTTGTACCATTCGATTGCTTTTGACATTTTCTCTTTAATATTTAGATGTTTACGTTCTATTCCTAACGTTCGGATTTTTTCGCTCAGTGTACTGTGCAACCTTTCGATATCTGAATTACCGGTGTGGTTATTAGATTTTACAAGGTGACGTTCTATATTCTCGTTTCTTAAGAAGTCTTTAATATTTATGCTTTTAAATTCATTATCAAGAATTAATTTATTGAAATGGCCTCTTTGGGATTTGAACTCTCTGACTTTTTCAATTATTGTTTGGTTATTCCTATCTTCCAAGTAAAAAGCAGTAGCGAATTTCGAGAATCTATCTACGAATGTAAGGAAGTTCCCTTTTGAGTTGGTATAAATGTCCATATGTACTATTTGTTTTATATCTTTCGGTGTTTCTGTATATTCGAATTTTTGTTTAATCGGTTTTCTGTCGTATTTAACCCTATTACATACATCACAATTATTTATATATTTATGTATCTTAAGATTGGGATAATAGATATATTTCTTGAGACCTTCGTAATTTTCGTTGATTCCAGTATGTCCCGTTTCGTTTTTGTGATAATTGTGTATTTGTTTATAAGTTGCTTCTTCTGGGTTCATGTCTTTAGCATGATTTGAACATCTGACAAACTTTACTGTAGGATCGTTATCATATAATTCAATAATCTTTTGTTGTAATATATTGTATTTATGGTCATCTAGTTCGGTGTATATACCTATTTTACCTGATTTTATGTACCTTCGCAATATATCCGGAAGATTACCTTCTAGGTCTTGGGAATTGATATAGATTTTTCTATTTTTGTGCTTAATTTCAAATTCCTTCTCTTGATTGTCTGTTAGTATTATTTGAGTTTTGAAACGATTGACAACGGTGTCTAATATAGGTATATGATTGTTTAATTCTTCTTGTTGGGAATGTATGGTTTCTAGGTCTTGATCAACATTATCATGCACTGAGCTTTGATCGACGTTGTTATGCAGGGAATCTTCTTCAGAAGTTCCAAGATTTTGGATGGTTTCATTGCCATCATTCTCCATGCTATTAACATTGGGTTCCTCCATGTTATTAATTTCGTGAGTATCAGCATTTATTCTGCTGAGAAAATCCGCAACTTGGTTTTCCTTACCCTTGATATAGTCCATGTTAATATTATATTCTCCGAGTTTTAGGAGACATCGATAGAGTCTTGGGTTCACATCTTTCCCTTGAGTTTTGGTGTACAACCATTTAAGTGGTTGGTGATCAGTTAATAAGTCAAATTTAACGCCGTATAAATAAGGGTGGAAATAATTAGTGGCCCATACAATGGCCAAGAGTTCTTTTTCCGTAGTGGAGTAGTTTCTTTCATGATCGTTGAGAGTTCTGCTAGCATAGCAGGTAGGGTGATTATCTTGTTGAAGGACAGCTCCTATAGCATAAGTACTGGCATCAGTAATGAGTTTAAACTTCTTACCGAAGTCTGGATACCTAAGCACAGGAGCTTCCGTAATTAACCTTTTGAGTTTTTCGAAGGAGTTAATGTAATTTGTGTCTTTTGAATTAATCTTAACATTTTTCTTTAAAAACCTCGTCATCGGCTGGGCTACTTTTGCGTAATCTCTTATAAACTTTCTATAGTAGCCGGTAATTCCAAGGAACGATTTGATTTGTTTCTCTGTTTCAGGCAATTTTAATTTTGCTATATCCTCTACTTTCTTAGGGTTTGGTTTTACTCCACTTGGAGTTAAAAGATGGCCTAAATACTCTGTTTCCTTCGAGAAAAATTTACATTTGTCGACCTGTATTTTAAGATTAAATTCCCTTAATTTATTGAAGATTTTCTTTATATTATGAATGTGTTTGTCGAGAGTAGTTGAAAAAATCAATATATCGTCTAAATATACTACGCATATTTTATTGATATATTCTTTCAATACGTCGTTCATTAGACGCTGGAAAGTTGCTGGAGCATTTTTTAGACCGAAGGGCATCCGGATGTACTCATAATGTCCCTGAGGCGTGGAAAAGGCGGTTTTCTTCCTATCTTCTTCGTTTACGAGGATTTGATGGAAGCCTTTTGCCAAGTCAAGAGTAGTGAAGTATTGTGCCCTGCCTAATTTGTCCAGGATATTGTCGATATTAGGGATGGGGAACTTGTCATCGATTGTAACTTCATTGAGCTTCCTATAATCGATGACTATCCTCCATTTTTTCATACCTGAATTATCGATTTTTTTGGGTACAATCCATAGCGGACTGTTATAGGGAGAATTGCTTTCTTTAATAATGCCCTGCTTAAGCATATCTTTAATATGTGATGAGATCTCTTGCTCATGCACTTGTGGATATCTGTAAATCTTCGAATATATGGGCTTTTGGGTTGTAGTTATTATTTCATGGGTAATTTTGCTTGTACTCGTTAATTGTTCTCCTTCTTTAAAGAATAAATCCTTATAAGATTTTAGTAAATTTTCAAGAAGGTTTCTCTCTTCAGAGTTCAAACCTTTCAATAGATTTTCTACCACAATTTCGTTTATACTGACACATTCTAATTGATTTATTTCGTTTAACTTATAAGGCCATGTAGACAAAAATTCGATTTCACTATTGTTGATTTTTAAAATACATTTTTCCATATCAATGATAGCACCAAGGGGCTTTAATAAATTTTGCCCAATAATTGCATCAAAACATTTATCGCGAAATTTCGTAAGTTTCCATATGGGCATCCTCTCTAAATTCAGTGGGGAGATCAGTTTTAATTATTTGACTAACAAAAGCACTGGTGTTAAGGGTTTTGAATTTAATTGGCTTTTTCAAGAATTGTCTTTGGTATTGAGGTAATTTTTCTTCGTTTAATAGAGAGGTCGTGGACCCAGTATCTATGAGACATCTAATTTTGTCTTTATTAATTGTTAACTCTACTATTGGTAAACAAATTTCCGAGGCATTGTGTGAAAATTTACCTCGTCTTGGATGTGGTCTACTTCCATGGGTTCTACTCTATTATGTGAATTATTAATAGGGTTATTGTAATGGTTTCTTCTGTTTTGTCCAGAATTAGCTTGTCTTTGTCCGTAGTTGTTAGTTTGTCTATACTGCCACGAGTTTTGTCTTGAGTTACTGTTGTTAAAGTTATTATGATTATTATTGAAGTTGTGACTATAATTGAAATTGTTATTATTTTTTGGATGATTTAAACGTCTTGAATTATACTGATTTTTATTGTCATAATTATTTTTATGCACTGTATTGTTATTTATCTTATCTCTAATCATTCCTAAACTTTCTAACAAATTAAAGGAATCCCGTAAATTTTGTATTTTTCTATTCAAAATTATTGATGATAAATTTGGTTCAATATTGTTTAAAAATGTTCTTAAAATTAAAGATTCATTAAGTCTAGGGCTAAACTCTGCAGGCTTGTCTATATCGTAGTCGTATTTTTCATTGAGTTTTGCTAATATATTTCTTAATGTCAAAAAATATTCTCTTACTTGTGTATTTTTTGCTGAAAGAGCTTGATGATTCAACTGATGGTAAGTTTCTCGGACACCAAAATTGCTGATTAACGCTTCCTTCATCTCATCCCAGGTGGCTTGAGTTCCTAAGGTCCTGATTACATCTAGGGCTTGTCCTTGTATTTTGTTGATTATGATTCTCTGGTAAACATAAGCCTTGGCACTTGGATGATCGTTGAGCATATTTAAAATAGTATTGACTTCTCGTAAGAATGACGTTAGAGCATATTCGTTGTTTCCTCGGAATTCGTGGATCCTTTGAGCATCTTTTATAAGATCGTTTGCAGAAAGTGTAAATCTTTGTTGAGGTTGCTGCTCCTGCTGTTGAACTTGCTGCTGTTGAGCTTGCTGCTGCTGTTGTTGCTGAGCTTGCTGCTGTTGTTGTTGCTGAGCTTGCTGCTGTTGTAGTACCTGATGCTGTTGTTGAGCAGGCTCCATAATTTCGTCACTTATTTTCCTTGTGTTATGTGAGTTAATTGCGAGGACGTCACTTGGATTTTCCTTTTTATTATAGGCTTCGAATCGTTCAACTTCTTTTACTTGTTTCACTTTGGGCATAGGGCTGAATAATCTCCTAACAAATTTCTTTCATAATGGATAATTATCAATCACTGTGATAAATCTTTACATGTATATTTTCTTTCTGTATTTCTTGGCACTCTTTTCACTTTCACAGTTTTTTGGAAACTCTCACAGTTTTACACTAATAAGTCAAATATTTATTAATACTTTTGTTATTGTTTGTATCATTGTGATATGGATTTATATTTCACTATACACTATACAGTTTATCGTTGCCGAATTATAGCTTCCCGTTTGTTTTATTTTGTTTAAAGATTTAGTTTTCTTTACTTTTCGTTTTTTCGTTTTTCGTTTAATATTTATATATTAAAACTTCTATTATTCGATCACAGGATATCTTTCTTTAGAAAGACATCCTACCGACTGCGCCAGATATATTTTTAGGTAGGAATGTTTAAGAAAAAAAACCAAATCTTTAAATATCTAAAATAAAATATTTATTACGTTAAATATTTATTATGTGTACACGCTTCAGCGGAGTTCTTAAGACTAAATATAATTAGGAAAAATATCTTCTCACAAATTTCTATTTCATTATTCTGTTCATTGCAATTTTGCTGACATTATCATTTTGTTCTACATTACATGAAACTGTCTGTGAGAATTCCGGACTTTTTAGTTTCTCAAATGTGATAAGATATGAAATGTGATCCCTGTTCACGTTTCGTAACAGGTGAGTTTGATTTAATGATTTCATTAGTAGGGTCATGTGGGATTTTAATATCTGCTGACGTAACTTGCGTGGTTTTTAGAAAATGTATAACGATTGTCACTTTGTAAAGCGAACGATTTCGGTTGTAACATTTTAACAAAAATATATTAAATTCTAGGAAAAATATGTAGTTATTATGATAAATTATGTAAATCAAATGATTCCGCCTTTTTACGAAATTTTTTGTAAATTTTCTGTGATAAATTTTTCTGAGTGTACTATAAATTTTGCAAAAAATATCGTTTCTGTGAAATTTGAGGTATACGAAAAAAACCGTCTACATTGCTTCTTGTCCATTTTGATAATAACCTTACATCCATATAGAGTCACCTGATATAATTCTCGATTAAATCAAGCAATCTGCTCAGGCAGATCTGGTACATTATAAGAGAATACATACACATTTTCAACTGTTACAAATAGTTTCTGGTAATTCATTGGGGTAGCCATGTAAAAGAGCTGAGAACCAAAAACAGACCTCTGAGGGCTTTCGCACAGTAAGAATTGTGAAATGGTACTATCGATTCTAACCATGCAGTTTCTTTGTAGAATGAAATAAATTGTACAAAATTTATTTAATTTTAGAACAATTTTTGTTCGATCATTACTTACTGGGGTATACACGTAATAGACAAACAGTGTCATGATTTTAATGATTCAGTAACAGTATGATACGTGTATAGTCCACAAAAATTACGAATAAGCTACATTCTTTGATTTTATTCTATGCCATTAAAATATTCTTCATTTCAAAGCAACACAAAACAAATACATTTTCTCTACGCGCTAAGCGAATTTTAATAGCTAATAGTCGTCCATTTTGAATAGAGTTATAGATCAAAGCATAACAGATGATATTAATTACTGAGAATTATTAGTTATAGCCAGGGCTGTCTTTAGCCAAGTGGGGGCTCATGGCACTTTAGAATATGGGGGCCCTCTACCAAAAATTATTTTGTAAACTAATTTGGGTTAACAACAGATAAAAACAACATTCTAGTTATAATTGTTTTTTTTTAATATTTGAAAAGTGCGAGCGAACATAAATATTTAAAAAAGTTACACTGATATTAGAGGTATTTTTCTTGTTTTTTGATTTGCAAAATCATGAATGACTCCTTCAAAGTCTATTTCTTGAAGCACATCACTTTCTATAGACATCAGCGACAAACTGCTCAATATCTCTTGAAGCATTGTACTTCTCAGTTCATTTTTTATTCTTTTCAATTTTGAGAACGAACGTTCCCCACTGCAGTTTGTTACCATCATGCATAAAAATATTCTCATTACTATCTCTACATTTGGAAACGTGTCTTCGATTTTGTCTTCTTTTATAAGATGATATACAGGGTGGGCCAAAAGTCACCATGGGGGCCAAAAGTCACCATGGGGTTTAAAAATTTAATAACTTTTTTCGTTTATATATTTTTTTTATTTTTTTTTTATATTATATAAATAACATCTGGAGAATAAATAATGGAGAGATTCACAACTGAACAAAGAACCAGAATAATACAGGGTGGGCCAAAAGTCACCATGGGGTTTAAAAATGATCTTTGCGTTAAAATAATTGATCGCTGATTTAAGTAATAAAATTCTATTATTCTGGTTCTTTGTTCAGTTGTGAATCTCTCCATTATTTATTCTCCAGATGTTATTTATATAATCTAAAAAAAAAAATAAAAAAAAAATATAAACGAAAAAGTTATTAAATTTTTAAACTCCATGGTGACTTTTGGCCCACCCTGTAGTTCTGAAATACTAATAGTTTCTTCATTCTCACTAATCTGGACAGCTTTCAAATATTCTGTTAAATGCACACATTCTATCTATAGTTCTTCAGCGCTAATGTCATTATGGTAGATTTTAGCAAATGTTTTGCAACTATGTTTCAACTCTTCTGAAGTCAAAGTTTTCAAGTGCGATAAAAAAACGTGCGAGATAAGTCATCATAGATTCTCTATGTGCTGAGCTATTTTCGTGCTCCAAAATGATGTGTTTAATATGTTTCCAATCGTCGCATCCACTCGGAGAACAGAAGCTTATATTAGAAGGGTTGAATAAACAACATGAAAAACAAAATAGGGATTTCTTCGAAGGCGAATATAACAGCCATTTTCTTTCAACACTTTCATTGTTCTTTAATTTACGACGAAAGGGTGTTTTATTGAAATTTCTAGTTTTTGATTTACCATCTGCTTCTATGTAAGTTCTGGATGCTTCGGAGAAGTCACAATCCTTATTTTGAAAAAATGCAGGTCCTTTGAAAATCCAAAATTCGCGTACCTTTTCTGTAAATGTTTCATGAAAATAATCGCCAGGATCTTGAGAAATGTTTTCTGTGGCTGAAGACAGTTGTTGCTCAGTTGTCGGTGAAGTCGATGTATTTTTGCCGCCGGGACGATTACTTTCTAAATTATATAATTTATTGCTCTCTAAAGTTCCCTCAATATTGTGTAGGTCTAGGTATGACTCGTGTGAAGTATTTTGATCGCTACTTACAGAGGCTCCTGGTGTAAAATATGATGTTAATTTTGGTAATTTCTCAATTAATTCCTTTTGATGCGCAGCTTTTTTTTCTTTTTTCTGAACCGCTAGGATATGAGCGTTTAGACATATTTTAATTCAGTATTTTATAACACTAAAAACAATTATAAAAACAACACGGGAAACACACCGAATAAAAATTTTAAGGCGAGTAAAGTTATTTTCAGAAGAAAACGTTAAGCGGTGCTAAAGGGGACTATACTGAATCCCTAATTTTTGTGCGAAGCATTTTATTTCTAATACTGAAAACAACACATATTTATTTCATCAGAATTTTTGTATGTAGTATATGTAATACTGTAAATATAGCTAAAACGATAAAGAAGCAAACAGTACAACAAAATGTTGATTGTTTTTAATTTGGCTGTCCTAAAGACTGTATCCATTTCATGGAAAAGAAAGACACATCGGAAAGATGTGACTATGTGAGTCTTTATTTACAATAACTTTTTTCCTGCGAATTTTCTTGAAAATTTTTCTTCTGAACTTTTGTGCGTTATTTGTAGCCAGCAGCAGTCTCAAAAAGTTCGATTCATTCGGTTCTCTGGGCCGCTAACCATTTTTATGAGCATAGGTCATTTTTTCTTTGGAACTCTTACGAGAATTTTTCCTCGTAATTTGTATGCGCTAAGTATGGTACAATCGGCAGTATATCCGGAAACAGAAAATTAGACAGAAATTGGGGGTAGAATTGATTTTGCTACTAGCACATTTTGACATTTTGTGTTGATGAACAGAAAATTCCAGAAATTTTCTACTCAGCGAAAGAAGGCGGGAAATTTAATAAATGGGCTGTAAACACTGACACTATACAATATGTTATATGTATGTTACTTTGTATTAAAATTTGTTTGCCATTTCGAATAAATCGCATGGTCTACTTTCAGTAGCTAAATTCTAACAGTTAAACAAACTTGTAATAGATTGTTGCACTGATTGAAAAATTGGCATCGGTTGGTATATTCTTGCAGGGGCCAGGGGCCCCCATATTGCGGTACCCTGAGCCCGGGCCTAGCGGGCCCATGCGTAAAGACGGCACTGGTTATAGCAATAACATCAAGGATTTACTGTTTATATAATATATTTTTGCCAATAGAAAGGGAATATAGAAAATTAAATATTTCAACAACTTTCGATATTCTCACACTATTTTTACTTTGTGTTCCAACCAGTCAAATAAATTGTCCAAGTTATGTAAACTTCCAGAGCCCAATATTTTTCTAAAAAAAAAGAAATTGCAATTTATTTTATTTCTATATGTTAGATTTGATTACAGTGCCTATGTGTTGGCTGCGTAGCAAATATACTCTCAACAATTTTTGGAACATTGCAAATCGATGGTTTCTCATGACCGTATATATGTGAAATCGAAATGTAACTTTTTATGTGGTCAGAATTGATCTGACAGTTCAAAAGTGTACTCATAAAAACCAAGTTCTTTTATTCTTTTATTCTGAGTTCATAAGTTCACTTAAAGTACCAATAATATGACAAGTTTGGACAGTGTTAGAGCGATGCTTAACTTATTTTCCTCCAGATCGAATGGTTTGAACATTTGTCATCTAAATGCGCGCAGTGTAAGAGCTAAGTTGTTTGAAATGCATCAAATACTTCACGACACAAAATTGCACGCTCTATTAGTTTCTGAAAGTTGGCTAAACGAGCATATTCCTTCCAGTATGGTAAACATCCTAGGATTCAAACTTTATCGTACCGATCGAAAAGATTGTGTTGGGGGCGGTGTGGCGGTCTACGTAAAGGATGAGCTTAAATCTAGAGTTATAAAACACTCTAGCATTAATGAAATTGAATTTATTTGTGTGGAAGTTGGCTGCGGCTCAGACAAGTTACTATTGGCTTGTATCTACTGTCCTCCTAACAAATTCTGCCCCGAGAACACTACAGAGCTCGAAGTGATATTCACCCAAATCTCCCATCAGTATTCTAACGTAATCTTGGGTGGGGATTTTAATGTAAATATACTACGTAGGGATCAAAACGTGGATTCATTTTTACACCATTTCGAGTCACTCCATCTTAACGTGGTAAATTCTACTGAGGCTACCTATTTTAACTACAACAATCCTTCACTCTTGGATATGTTCTTCAGCTCTGACGTAAACAAGGTCTTAAGCTTCAATCAACTAAGTCCGCTTAGTTATTTTCGATCATGACTTCATCTTCCTATCCTACGAGTTCCATTTCACTATTCAGCCCAGAATTCTAAAGTCTCGCAACTACAATAGAATTAATGTTGAGAGTTTACTCGAAGAGGCATCAGTGCTTCACTGGGAGCTTATTAAAAATTATGACTCTGTAGATGATCAACTAGAAATATTTTATACATTGGTTAATTATTTACATGATAAATTCGCACCTGAGCGCACCAAGCGCATAAAAGATGTCGGATGTCCGTGGTACTCTCCCGAAATTGAGATCATGATTGCTGAAAGAGAATATCTTTTCCGTCGTTACAAGTTGTTCAAAACTTCTCAGAGTCGTGCTACGTATAAATCCGTAAGAAACCTAGTAAATGAGAAAATCAGAAGTGCAAAAAAGGATTATTTTAGCAGAATACTCGACCCTTCTCTAACACCAAAGAAACTATGGTCTAATCTGCGTAAATTGGGTATTCATGGTAGTGATATATCAACGTGTTGCATAGATCAAAACGCTCTTAATAATTTTTCCACAACGTCTACGCTCGCTCCTCCAATAGTTGATCATGAAGCTCCTTTAAACTTTGCATGACAATCAGTAAACTTCAGCTTCCGATGTGTAACAGTTTCTGAGATGTTAGAGGCCATTGATGGTATCAAATCTGACGCCACTGGTGATGATAGTAACCCACCTAGATTTATTAAGCTTCTCCTTCCAGTTATATGTAGCTCTCTGTTATACATATTCATTCTTGCCTCACGTACTCTCAATTTCCTCGTAAGTGGAAAAATTCTGTAATATTACCACTGGCAAAGAACTCTGCTCCTAACGGTCCGAGCGACTTTCGTCCTATAAGTATACTATGCTTCCTAGGGAAAGTATTGGAGAGGTTAATGGCCACGCAAATAATTAATTTTATCGATCGGAATGACATGCTCTTCAGATGGCAGTCTGGTTTCCGCCCTGGGCATAGCTGCGAGTCTGCTTTACTGAAAGTCACTACAGATATTCGAGGCGTGCTAGACAATAATCATCTATCTGTATTAGTTCTGCTTGATTTTACTAAAGCTTTCGACAGTGTTGACCACACACTTCTTCTACACAAGTTGCATGATAAATTCTTTTTCTCCCGAACTGCAATTAGAATGATCAGCGAATTTTTAGCCAATCGCTTCCAACAAGTCCTAGTTGATGGAGATAAATCTAACTTCCTTCCCATCGATTCTGGAGTTCTACAAGGATCCATTATAGGTCCTCTACTCTTTACATTATTTATAAATGATCTTCCGCATGTGGTAATGGATGCGAATTTGCATATATATATGCTGATGACGAGCAGCTCTATCTATCTAGACTTATTGGATTGCAGGAGGACTGTGTTGCTCGCATTACTGTCGATCTAAATCGAATATCCGCTTGGTCTGAATCTAATCGGCTCTTGTTCAATCCGAAGAAATCGACCTGCATAGCCTTTTATAGTGAGGTACTAGACACGGAGTCACTGCCTCCCATACTGCTGAATAATGAGATATTACCTTTCTCCGAAAAGGTTACTAGCCTTGGAGTTGCCCTTAACAGCAAACTAACCTGCTGCGCTCAAGTCTGTAGCATAGTCCGAAAAATCTATGGTGGCCTCCGCAAGTTGTGGCTCTCAGGGGGGTTATTGTTAGTTGATGTGCGACTCAAACTGGTCGAGGCTCTACTTGTCCCTCATTTTGTTTACTGCAGCACTATCTTCTCTTCCCTCGATGCAGCCTGTAATCGTAAGCTTAATGTAGCATTCAACGATTGTGTGCGTTTTGTTTATGGACTACGTCGCTTTGATCATGTATCACAATATATTCCCTCAGTTCTAGGGTGTTCGTTGAATGCTTATCTTGATGTCACCGCCCTAAGTTTCGTACATCGTCTAATAAACATGCGTTCACCATTGTACTTGTTCGAGCACCTGGGCTTCTTGCACTCGCAACGTCACTTCAGCCTACTTATACTCCGGTTCCGCACACTAGTTGGGCAACGCTCTTACTTTGTCCACATTGCACGTAAATGGAACTTTCTTCCCAATGATATTAGAACGATTGGCTCGACGAGGATTTTCAGAGAGAAATTAACTCAAGTGGTTTGAGGTCGCGAATGCATGAGCTGGGTCCGCTCATAAAACAACTGTAGGTTGATCTTTATCATATCTTCATCTTTCTATTTTTTTTCTTTTCTTTTTCTTATTCTTTACATCTTTATATTAGTTTGATAATTGTAAGCACATAGTTGTAAGATAACTTACATTTTCTTCTTTTTTATTTAATTCTCTCCATTTTATATCCCGTATGCATAATCAAAAGATATCATCTTGTTGTATACATTATATAAATTATTGAATTGAATTGAATTGAATTCTCACAAACTCGTGAGACCAACATTTTCCAAACGGGAGTCATATCATAACACACATATTTTTCAGCTCATCAGATTTGATCATCATATGTACCCACGTTCTTCTGATGCATGCAATTAGAGCTAGTATTAAAAAAGATCTCAGAGAAATTAGTTAGTCAAGATTCGTTTTTCAACCCTATTCAGATTTTTCCCAAAAAACTTATTCAAAGTAATTTCCTCTTTCCAAATAAATTTTTTATTATTTATACGTGTATATATTTATTTATATGTAAGAAAGTTATATAAAACAAAAATTTAAATTCAAATTGAAAAAAAACTCAAGCCTTCAAGTCACTTATTATCACTTTACAACCTGCATCAGTTCTTTTCTCGCAATATTGTAAAAGTGAATCCTTCAAGACGCTTAGTATAGTGCTGTAAAATTCTCTGTAATCGATGTTTCTACTTAGTTGACAAGTCTTGACATCATGCTCAGGAATCTTTTTGTCATTGCAAAATTTATCAACTATAATCCTAACATTTGTTGATATATTTGCAATTTCTCTTTTCTTTTCCTCAGGTACTTGTAATCTTCCTATTTCTTTAGTACCTTCAGGTGTAGGCAGAGCTATAGATAAAGTGGCAAATGCAAAAAGTGCAAACAGAATTAATTGTGCTCTCATGTTGCCTACTGATTTGTTTCTGTTTCAAAAAAAAAAAATACTCTCTTCGTTTTATCTTGTTATTAAACTTGACGATCACTTTTCGATAATGAGAAATTATATGATTCGTTGTACCGTTTTATACTAGAAATTTCAAGGCATTATTATTATTACTACCAATTTTTTTTTATTATTTATTACTGTTATCTCAACACACTTGTGCAAACGTAAAAGTAATTTTGTAGTTTTTAAAGACGCAATTATTTTCCATTTCGAAGCAAAATTTTCAGATCTTTTGTTATGTAGGTATGTTTGTACATGTGCATGTTTTTACTCCATACCCAATTATGTATATTTACATAATATGATGTTTATTTTTTATTTATATTATTTCGCTAAATGCTAGCTACAATGGTCCCAGGACACAATACCTACTTAAATTAAGCTAAAGTACAGAGCAATTATTGAGGATTTTTCTTAATTGAGTCTTATTAATGTTAAAATCAATCGAATGAAAATTCAAATTAAATATACAGCACATTCTAGTCATAGGCTCAAAGTGTCCATAGTTGGTTCGATGAGAACACAAATAAATGAAGTGTCGAGATCGTGAATTGAAATTAATTTTCTGAAGCATCAAAGGCATGTCGATGTCACCCTTCATAAGTTGAAAAATAAAACTTATATCACAAATTTATCTACGAATCTCAAGAGTAGGCAGGTGTATTAAATTTAATCTTTCGTTATAAGGAGGAAGATGAAGTCTATCCCTCCATTCGAGACCTCTTAGGTCAAAAAGTAAATATCTCCTTTGCACGCTCTCAATACGTTCTGTGTGATTTTTGTACGAGGAGACCAGACAGGACTGGCATATTCCAAAATGGGTCTAACAAGAGTGATAAAAAGAGCTTTAGTAATGTAGACATCATCAAGTTCCTTTGCCCAACATTGAGTTCGCTCTACTAACAATGTGATCAATGTGGAGGTTAAAAGTGAGTTTAGAGTCAAACAATACCCCCAACTCAGATATCTTATCAACTTTCGTAAGCAACAAACCATTCATAGCATAGACATCATTCGAAGGAGCTCGCTTACGAAAGAAAATGGTTGGCTTCAATGTTCAAAAAGAGAGAACTCTTAGTAAACCGTTCAACAAGTCTGTCCAGGTCCTTCTGCAATTCAAGACAATCAGAATACGAATCGAGAGATTTGTACAGTTTTAAATCATCTGCCTAATTTAGTATATCAGATTTGTTGACTACATGAGAAACATCATTTATGAATAATATGAAGAGTAGGGGCCCTACATGGCTACCCTGTGGAACACCAGACTAAGCCGTTATTTCCTTAGAAAGAGCAGAAAGGAAGCATCCTAAGCTTACTTACTCCTTAAGATACTTAAGATAGGATGATAACCATTAATTCCAGCTTCGTTTGTTATTACACGTCGCGTCGTCGCGAAATGCCACTCCATTTGAACGTTATTAGATGCCGCTTTTCTTACCGGAATCGAACTTTCGTAATTCTACTTAGGCAATGAATTTCGATGTAGTGAGCAGGAAAATACATCTTTTATGGGAATTTGGTAATTGCCTCACAAAGTGCTCTAATTAAATGTAAGGGTTGCGGTACCGAATGGTGGGAATATTTTCATTTCATGCCCTAGTTGAAAACGAAAGGTGTATAAAGTTCGTGTGATAACGACTATAAGGCATATATGTAGTATAGAATGGAGGCGATACTACAGAAAAGAGGTGAAATGTACCTGTGAAGGGAAGGTGATATAAATATATTGCAAATGAGAAATTTATTGATAGATACTTTTTCGAAGCAGACTAAAACCAGGCTAAATATCGCAAATGAATTGAATACGGAGCAAAAATAAACTAATGCATGTATGCAAATTGACCCTGAACTGCTGTTCGTTCTAATTTCAAACGATTGTGCAAAGGAATTGTATTGTTCTGCTCATTATTGCCTCACTCATCAATTTGATTCCATACATCAACTTTCTTCTCTCGTCTCGTGCGAAGAATCCGGCTATTAACTTCAACATTTTTTGAATTTTGTGAGACCCTGGGACGCAATCCGTAGCTGCACATCTGCAATTAACATTCTTTTATGAATTCATATTTGGTTTACATGATAAGCATGCTCCAATACGAAGGAAACAAATTATTCCTGGTCATATTCCTTAGTACTCTGCTAAAATTGAACATCTTATTGCTGAAAGAGAATATTTATTTCGCAGATACAAAGCTTTTTGCGATACAAAAGGTAGTCAGAAATCGAGTTACATCTGAAATTAGAAGCGCGAAAAGAAACTATATGAGTAGGCTGCTAAACCCTTTCACTTTCCTCAAAGAAGTTATGGTCAAATTTAAAACAAAGCGGTGTGTGCGGTAAGGATCCACCTGTTTGTGAGTTTTATGTTGACGAACTCAACTCATATTTCACCTCATCCTATTCCATTCCATCAAAACCAACTCATGAAGTTGGCCACGACGACTTTTGTGATGACTTCAGTTTCCGCTGCGTATTCTAAGATGAAGTTATCTATGCTGTCACTTCTATCAAGTCTAATGCAACGGGCTCTGATGACATTTCGCCCAAATTTTTCAGGATGTTGTTACCAGCTATTCTAGATAGTTTAGTTTTTATTGTCAACTCTTGTCTTACCGTTTCTCAGTTTCCTCAAATATGGAAAAATGCCGTAGTTGTACCTTTGGTTAAATGCCCTTCCCCTGTATCCTCTAGGGACTACCGGCCAATAAGTCTGCTTTGCTTCCTCAGCAAAGTTCTTGAAAAGCTCTTATATATTCAAATTCTTGATTATATATCAGAAAATAACTTCTTATCATAAATGCAGTCCTGTTTTCGTGCTGGCCACAGTTGCGAAACTGCGCTGTTAAATGTGTCCACTGATATCCGCATGTCTCTTGATAATAATTTAATGACGGCTTTAGTATTACTAGACTTCACTAAAGCATCTAATTCGGTCAATCATTGACTTCTTCTCCATAAGCTCCGCAAAGTATATAATTTTTCTAACTCTGCCATTAAAATTATTAGTGAGTTCCTATCCGGCCGTTTCCAGCAAGTAAAGATGGGCGACATTAAGTCTAATTGGAAAAGAATTTCAAGTGGAGTGATACAAGGCTCTATTCTTGGTCCACTTCTATTTTCGCTTTTTATAAATTACCTTCCTGATATTATAGAAGACGTGAATATCCATTTATATGCAGAAGATGTGCAAATATATTTATCTGGACCAATCGGCTTAGTAAAGGACTCTATTGACAGAGTCAACAATGACTTAAAGAATATTTCATCGTGGGCAGCTAATAACCAGATCCTGTTAAATCCTGCTAAATCATCGTGCTTATTTCTCTATTCTGGTAATTTATGCTCGGCGCACATTCCTAATATCTATTTAAACGAGATAGTGTTGCCCTACTCATGCAAGGTGAAGAATCTAGGAGTAATTTTTAATGGCAAACTTGAATGTTGTGACCAAGTGCAAAAGATTTACGCAGGTCATCCTGCAAATTGAGACAGTCGCAATGCGAGTCGATAGATTTATATAGTTTTAAATCATCTGCGTATATTAGCAAATCAGATCTGGTAACTACATAGGAAACATCATCTATGAATAATATGAAGAGAAGGGGCCCTAAGTGACTACCCTGTGGAACACCGGAGTAAGCCATTATTTCTTCAGACAGGGCAGAACGGAACTGAATCCTAAGTTTGCGATCCTTAAGGTAGGATGATAATCAGTTAGACAGCCAAATTGGTAAACCTAAAGATCTCAGTTTAAATAACAAAATAGAGTGAGGAAGCTTGTCAAAAGCCTTGCTGAACTCACTGTATAAATACAATGAGTTTCGCAACCACGCTCAAACGATTCGATACAGGTAGATGTAAACTGATGCAAGTTTGTTGTTGTTGACCTTCCCTTCATAAAACCATGCTGATGAGCATTAAGAGCTCCACTACAATATGATATATGAGCTAACTTCAATAAAAGAGATACACAATTATATATCATCACTATCTGGTTTCCTCAATAATGGCAGTCTCTCTATCCGATACAAATTTCGTAACTTTTCTCTGCCGAATCTTATGCCTTCGTTTAAATCTTTTGACCCACGTTTCTGAGGCTTTGAATTCCAAATTTGTGAATTGACTCGCAGCAGCTAGTGCCCATTGTTGCAAGTTTTTGCAATTACTGGTTGGTTTCCTACTCGCGCTTCTACGAAGCGATCATATGTCCAGGTATCAATTGTGTTGTATTTATCCTTCCGAGTTCCACCCTTTTTAATGTGTTCTTCCCAATTTTTCAAATCACGTACATGCTTCAAGCGAGATGCTCCTTTCGTTTGCAGACTCTTCAAATTCCACTTTGGATGTGCTTTTGCAAGATTAATTGCCATTATTTTGTAATCGTGTGAAACGAGTTCTGGATGATCTTCTTTCATTTTCTTTTCATCGGGTTCATAGTCATCGTTTGACGAAATGATACCCTCCACTTCTACATATTCACTTCCTTCCTCGACCTCTTCGGACTGAATCAACTCATCGTCGCAAACAAATGTATACTCTGATAATACTTCCAATATTCTCTCGTGTATTTTACTTCCGATTTGTATATGTTCTTCGGTTATAACCGCGGAACTTTCTGATGTGATTAGATCTTCTTCGGCCAGAAGATGTAGATTGTATTCCAACGTCGTTTTTAATCGTTGCTGCGGAGGCTTCGCTGTGGAGGCTTTCATCATCTGGCTCCTGTTCTTTTTCTGCTGATGTTCCAGGCACAACAATACGTTCATTTTCACTATTTGATATTTTAGGTCGATTGGATATTTTCCACAATATTCTCACAATATTCACGTTACTCGGTCAAGAGCTAGCAAGCGAGTGAGCTACCTAACTAGCGTTGTACCTAACGGCTGACGAAATACGAAGTTTTCGTGTACGATTCAATTACAATTCCTTCTTATAAAGTTAGTGCTGCATATCAATACCAATCAACTTTTATGATGTATTTTCGTACAATTCATAAATTTTATAGAATGACAATTTAGTTAAACCTGAAGTACCTACTGCAGTATTCAAAACCTCTCAAAAGTTCTTTGCATTTATTGCCTGAAATGAATAGGTCGCCAAACAAGACAGCAATTAACAAGCACAAGCCGGTAAAGAGGCTGACTACCAATAAGGGATCCGTCCTAAATCGGTGTCCCGATTCAAGATAGGCATTAAATAATAAAAGCAGAGCCTGGCAATCAAGTGATTTTACCTGAAGTAAGCCGCCGCGACATAAAGGAATGCATGATGAGGGGATTGGCTATTATATCCCGTATATATGTATGTGTATGTAACTATTTGAAGGATTATCCCATTAGCATAAGATAAATTGTACAAAAATAGCAGATATCCCAAGGATTAATATAGCTGTTATAACACGTTGAAAACATTTTAGGAAAGTGCCGATAAATGGCACCACATCAGAAAAATGTGGATCCCGAAATTCAAAAATAACGGGTTTTTTTTTTTGTCCAATCTACCGAAAAGTGGAGCGGAAAACAAATCTATCTCATTTTTTGTTACGTACTCACCGAGAGCTTTCCAAAAAGTACCCACACGACAGGATACGGATGAAAGTGAAAATTGCGATTTTTTTGTAGGATTACCTCTTGAAAAATGCTCAAATTTACAAATTTTTGTGGGAGTTGTCGCGGTAAAATATTTGTAGATTTTGAATAAAAACGCCAAATTCATTCCGGTAACTTTTCAACGACAGAGGAGATATGTAGGTTTCAGATTCTGTAAGTATCATGCCCATTCGTATTCAAGTCTTGACTTGAATTGATTCATTGATTGATTCATTCATTCGAGCATTGAGCATTCATTCGATTTTCATTTTTCATTTCACAGCAATCATCAGCACACTGTCATCATTCATTGATAGCCGATGAACAGATTACAACGAGCAGAACAGGGATATCGTGACAAACTAAGTGTTCTCCAGTTAAGTTTTGTGTGTGAAAAATGATTCATTCATTGAGCATTGATTCCTATTGACGACAGTGGTAGAATTTTACTCAGGTAAAATTGCCGACGGCAATTGATAATTCTGAACGTGGTCGTGTTATTTTCCTAGTAATTGCCGACGGCTAATTCACGTACGTGTTGGAAAGAAATGTGTAGTGAGATAGGACTCATAATAAAAATAATAATTGCATCATAAATAAGTACATACACAATAAAAATTATGAGAAAGGACTCAAGTAAAGAAAAACAATCAGTGATAGTGCGCTTAAATAAGAAATTAAAAGATAAAAAAGACAAAGAGAAAAGAAGAGTGTTGGTAAAAAAACATCGAAAACTTGGTAAGGACAAAGAAGTGAATCGTGCAAATTGGCAAAAAATGTCAGTAATTAATGAACATTTAAGCCTAGATGATAAGATTAGTTTCGACATGGAACTAAAAATTTTGTCAAGGGCCTTCGTCCGTCGTTTTAAACAGACGTGTAATGCGAAGGAGCTTTCAGAAGACGAGCTTACGAGGACAATTGAGAAAACAATTCTCAGCGAATTAAAGGTATTCAGGGACCCGGTACAGACCCAATTATTAAATGGACAACCAATCAAGGGATTTGATCCTGAAAGCCAGCAGGAAGAACCTATGAATACTGATGAGTACGTAATGGACGAGGATAAAGTTCTGGACAATGGGGATAATGATGTGGATGATGACAATGACGACCCTGGTAGTGACGAAAGCTACAAAATTGTGCTGAACAAAAGAAGACCAAAAAACCAGCTGAACTATAACGCAGAGAAAAAGGGCAAGCAGCCTCAACAAGGCCGCAAAGAGGATCAAGAGGCATCTGGGAATTATTACAGACTGATCCAGCCAGCGGAGAAACCGAAGACCAGGGCAGCCAGCAGTAAGGCAGATGCAGCACCAACTGCTACAATTTAAACGTAGCAAAATTTTTCGAAAAACTTGAGAAGCTGGAGAAGCGCCCCAAGTTCTTTTTGAAAAATAATAACAGGATGAAGTCTACATTGAAACCAGCCACTGAAGAGGACCATAAAATTATTTTTGATTTAGTGAAGGAAATCAAGGTTGATTGCTTCACCTTCACGCCCAAGGACAACAGGAAGCCAACCTTAGTGCTTAAGGGGATCCAGTGTAGCTTCGACCCAAAAGAAGTAGCAGCAGCCTTGGAGAAGGAGTTGCCAGGAATAAAGGTGGCTAAGGCGTCGCACTTGGTGACTCCCGCTATAAGGAAAAGCGGACGCCTAGTGGACTCCTTTGTGATAAGCTTCGAGGCTGAAACTGATGTCAACCGGGTTATCAAGGTTGACAGAATTCTGCATCAGGCCGTCCACTGGGAACGATTTCAGAGCAGTGGAATTTCGCAGTGCAAGAACTGTCAGAAATACGGCCATGTAGCCAGTAATTGCGGAACTGCGTATAGATGTGTAAAGTGCAATGTCAGTCATGGACCTGGAGCCTGCACCAGAGACACAACGATAGGTAAACCCTATTGCACTAACTGCAAGCAGGAGGGACACCGGGCAAACTTCAGAGGCTGCTCAAAGTATAAGGAGATAATTGAGAGGAAGAAAGCTGCTGTCCAGTCAAAGAAGCTGAGGGAGGAATTTGTCAGGGAATCTGCACGGAACTATGTGAAGCCCGGTAAGTCTTTTGCACAAATCCTTTCTTCTAATATTTCAGGTACGCACGTTGGAAAGAAGACCCAGGAAGCAGTCCCCAAGCCCCAGACTGCAAGCAAGCCAAAACCCTCTTCATCCATTGCCTTGGGAGCAGACACGTTCTGTAATCAGGAGGCAAAATCACTTTTTGGTTGTGATTTATTCGGTCTTATGGCCAAAATCAACGCTTTCCTTCCTAGCTATAGGAAGCTGACTTCCATTCCGGAAAGACAAAGTGCTTATCTGCAATTCGCGTTTTCGCTATGCGGAAGCAGAAATTAAGCGAACTGAAGGCGATTGCCCTCAATGTCAACTCCCTCGTGTCTCACGGGAAACGAGTCTCCCTAAACCTTTTCCTGGAGGAACACCGTCCCCATTTCATGTTTCTTTCTGAGACAAATCTAAAAGCAAGACATAGAGTGTCTTTGGAAAAATATTCTCTGCTCAGAAATGACGCAGGTGAGGGAAAGCGGGGCACCGCTATTCTCATTAAGAAAAATCTCCACTTCGAACCCACCCAGATTAACCTCTCCAACTTCGAGAGTACGTCTCTAAAGATAATCCTAGATTCTGGTGAAACTCTTCTTCTTGTTTCACTCTACATACCGTGCAAGACTCCAGCCTCCCGAGTACGTAGTGATCTGATCGCGCTGAACGCCTTTTCCAACAATTCACATATACGATTGTTGGAGGCGATTTCAATGCTAAGCACAGCTTATGGAACGATCCCTCGACCAACTTAGCAGGAACTACCATAGCTAAATGGTTGGAAGATAATCTCCACAACCACAATTTTATTACTGTCTCCCAGGACACACCAACCTTCCCCAGAAGCGGCTCCTTTCTAGACTTTTTCCTAGTTTCGGACAGTCTCATAAACATTCTCCCCCAAATTAGAAATTTTACCTGCCAGGCCCATATTTCTGATTCTGATCATTTGGCAGTAGAATTAAAAATAGCTCTACAGAGAGAATTCTCTGCGAGCACACTAATTGCTCCAGCAATTTCGTCCCTGACCAATGTCGACTGGCCGCAGTTTCAGAATAGACTGAATAGCCTGCTCCCCAATTTCTTGCCAGATCAGCATAGAAATCTGTGTAATACAGAAATAGACTTCTATGTTGAATTGCTGACAACTGCTCTTCAGGACAATATAGCGTTTTTCTCTACTACGCACCAACCTAATAACTACAGGTACAAAAACCTTCCGCCCAGAATTCAAGAGCTGTATAAATACAGGCAAAAGCTGAAGAAAATTCTGAACAGAATTTACCGGCGAAATCTCAATTCACAGAACCCGGAATATTCATCCGTACTTTCTCAAATTAGGTGTCTGTCGACAATCATTGACGAGCAAACTCGTAACTTCGTCGATGAGCAATTTCGCGAGAGGTTGAAAGCTATTAAGCCGGGTCCGCGAGCTTTTAGCGAAATTAACAAAGTTTGTAGTAGGAAAGCCCGAGTCCCTGAAAAACTACTCGATGGCAACAACTGTTTAAATTCTCCGGAAGAGAAAAGCAGTGCCTTCGCCAACTACTTTGAGTCAACCTTCAAAAGCTCGCCTCCAACTCATCTCCCAAACTTTCATAGGCAAGTCCTAAGTGAAGTGGAAAATTTTGAGTCACAAAATACCTCACCAATGTCAGAATTCAGCCTTGAAAATCCAGCCGGAAATCCAAATGACCGGCAAATATTCACTAGCCCGCTGCATCTAGCTGCCCTTATTCGGTCACTCAACAATAAAAAGTCGAGTGGCCCAGATGGTATCCCGAACTTCATAATCCGAAAGTTACCAACGTTGGCAATCGAAATGCTAACAATAATCTTCAACAATTGTATAAACAATTGTTACTTCCCCAAAAGCTGGAAAGTGTCAAAAATAATGCCAATTCCGAAGAAGGCATCTTCTAAAAGCATCTCGGAATTCAGACCGATTTCACTAATCTCCAATTTGGGAAAGCTTCTGGAGAGATTAGTGAAGCAGCACATTGAAGACACTTGCGTGGAGAAGGAGATGGAGCAGCATCAGCAATTTGGATTCAAGGCTATGCACTCCACTCTGCATCCACTATTAAAATTTCACACTGATGTGACAAAAGCTCTTAATAAAAAGACGCATACTGTGGCCTGTTTTCTTGATGTTGAGAAGGCCTTCGACTCCATCTGGAGAGAAGGTCTTATCTCCAAACTGATTGGATTTCAGTTCCCACCCTACCTCATTCAGATGATTAATAGCTTCATTTCTCAGAGACAATTCTTTGTGGAAATAAAGAATTCCATATCTGCGCATAAGGACATAAAAGCGGGTGTCCCGCAAGGCTCAGTACTAGGGCCATTCCTCTTCAATCTATTCACGTTTGACCAACCGCAGAATAATGGAGGAGTCACGACCCTTCTCTACGCGGATGACTCATTAACGTATGCGCACTCCAAATCCCCAAAATTGGCGACAAGGAAAGTGGGTGATCATATTGCCAAGCTTTACGAGTACTATCGTAAATGGGGCATAAAGATCAACGTCCCTAAATCGAGTTTACTCTGCATCAGAACTGCACGTTCACGCAGAGGCGTATGTCAAAACGCAAGAAACATTGAAATCACTATCAATAATGAAGTGATAAAACCCACTAAGAGCGCCAAATATCTAGGCATTAATTTCAATGAACGTTTTAAGTTCAACCCTCACGCAAAAGCAGTTGCTAGGAAAGCAAACTTTGCGCTCAGCATGATCAGTCCTATAATGAGATATAGGAACGGACTCATTCTGAGCACGAAACTGCTGATGTACAAGCAGCTCATTAGGCCCATCTTAACCTACTCGTTTCCCATATGGCACACCATTTCACCAACTTATATGGAAATCCTTGCGAAATTCGAGAGGAAAACGCTCCGAATCTGCACTGAACTCTACCGAAGGCCCTGTGGAAAGCATTATCGCAATCAGGTCCTGTATGAGAAAGCTGGTATTTCTCCAATACAGGACTATTTGGTTGAGATAATGAAGAAGCAGGTAGCCAAAATCCCTAATCACCCGAATCCAATTGTCCATGAACTAACCAACTTCCCCCACTTACCCACTAACAAATATTTATCGCCTTTTTGCATTTCGACTTGTATTGAAAAATATTACTGCGAAGAAATTTTTACCTTTTTCAGGGAGAAAGGAGATAGTCACCGTGGCTAGTAGAGGAAGTCAGGAGGAGGATTGCAACCTGCAGGACGGGACTTATGCAACCTTCCACGGACAATACCCGCAACAGGGAGCTATCAAACACCACCAGGATGGGAAGGCAGATCCAACCTGAAGATTTTTATATTTTTATATAGGTTATGTAGCTAGTACTTAAGTTAGCTAAGTATTAGATTTTCGGATTACATTTAATTAATTATAACTAGGTAGCGCTAGCCGTAGTTTAGAAGTAAGTCATATGTTAGTTAGTAATTCAAGTATTTAGAAAATAAGAAAATTTAGCTAGATTAATTGAACTCAGGGCCAAAGAAAAGCCCGTAGGAATTATAATCAGGGATTAGTTTAGATAAGAAAAATATTGTTAGGTTAAGTGTAGAAATTTTTAGCGTAAATAAAAAACTTGAACTTGAACTTGAGTATCATGCCCATGGGTTTCCAGAGGTAGCCGGTAGATGGCGAAAAGTGGGCACGTAAAATTCTTATAGTTTTTTTTTAATAAGTAAATGACACCCGATTTTCCTGAAATTGTGTATAGATAATTTTCTGATAAGGGTGCATGCTTAAAAAAATCGAAAATTGGATTAAACGATAATTCGTGGAGCAACTTAATCGGAAGGGGAGGGAAAATATGCTCAAAAAATCAGAAAAAAATCATAAAAGAATTAGCAAGAAGAATTTTGCAAATCGGATAATATTTAGCCAAGATATCGGGTGGGGGTGGATTTGTACATTATGCATTATGACGGATTTTTTGTGGAAAGGTTATTTTCCGGAATACACCGATCGTTTTGTTGAAATGTATTTAATTTACTAAAATATTGCTGGACGTTTTGGGTCCAAGTGCGGCCCTTCTTCAGGAGCTCTATATACATATAATATTAACATATGAGTTCAAGTTTTTTTAAAAAAATTCTAAATATAAATATTTTAAATACCTTATGTCTGTCTAAGTCGCGTATAAATGGTTCTTAAAGATAATAATAAATAGCACATAAGCCAGTTAGTAGCCATTTCCAGCATTGTTTTAAGGGAAATAGCTTTATCATTAAAACAAGCGGCTAACCAAGGTTTGAACATATTTTGGCTATTATTTTGGCTATTTTATTTAAGGCTGAAAAGATTTTCGTGACGAAGAACAATAAGTTATTATTAATATATTCCATTTTCCATTTTATAGTTTAATTTTTTTTTTAAATTTAGTAAATTTAGTAAAAAATACTTAACAATTTTTTGTGATAATTGTTTCTTTACAATTTGATAATTTTCAGTAGGTTTGTTCTCACAATACATAAAAACTCCAGTTCTTATTGACGTAAGAAAGGTTTTGTAGAAAATTTTTCAATTTACATTCCTATCAGTGTCACAAAGTCTGTACTGCATGTTATCCCTATTACAATTTGTGAAGTAAAGTTTTTCATTCTCACAGATTTGATATCAAAATTGCTTCCTGCAACAATTGATACTAAAACAATCAAAAAGCTTTTATGAACCTCACTGTAGCCGCATTTGGTTTTTTTCTATTTTTTGAATAAATAAAAAAAAAAAACTTTAAAATTCAGCTGTAATTTTACTTTGCTAAAAATATTCCAATTCTTTCGACTAAAGCTAATCCGTTATTCCGTTTATTTATATCAAGTGTTTATTAAAACAAAAAAAAATATTTTTTATTTGGGCATGATGTTTCTGACTAAACAACTTTGTTTACTTTAGTCCGCCTTGTTGACAAAACGTTTTTCTTTTCCACATGTTCTCATTTTAAACATTAAGTCAAGGTTAAGCCAACAAAATTTCGACATAAAATTCCATGGTTAAACAAAATTAAAGGCAAAGCAGAAAAATATTTTTTGAAACTATCTAATATTTATTAGAATATGCGTAGAACTCCACAGTAGGCTCACAAGGAAATGTACAATGTATTCAACACAAATGAAATGATAATTATCCCGATAAACGTTTACATGAGGGCTTTAATTTGATGTAGGCAATTAAACTAGGTAAATCTAAAATACATTCATGAACAATCAGACTGGATGTATACCATATTAATATAAACATTTTTTTGGCTGGATAGTGAAGCTAACATTAAAATAAATGCAATTACAAACTGAAAATATTAAATAAAGCAATGAAAAAATTAAAACTAACATACTAAAAATAAAAGTAAAATTAAGTTACTAATTAATGAAGGGATAATAAAAGAACAAATATAATAATTAAACGAAACTAAAGCAAAATTGCAAGTATAATAAAAAAATTAATAAAAATAGCGAAAAATTAGAAAAAAGGACAAGTGTGAACCAAAAATAAAAAGATAGATAAAAGATGGATGCGTGCGATGTAAGATTACAATGCCTGATTGTAAGGCACTTAATCTAGGGGTATTCGAGGCTTACATGGTTTCTTCGTAATTTGAGAGACGTTCAACGGGAATTGAAAAAAAAGTATACATTAGCAATATGGTAAGTTTTAACTTATCTTCCAATTTAAGTTTCTGTTTCCTTACAAATAGACAAATTCGCTTTAGTTTCAACAGTTTGGGATAAATTTATTGAAAATCGCCAAAACTGATTCAAACCAGGCGCTAATATTACCACAGTATATATCATAAAGTAGCCCAGCTCTGTCGAAATTGTCAAGCGAGTAGGATGCTTCTATAAAGAGACTATACTTTCTCTTTCAACACTTTCAACTAACACAATAGTCAATTTCTAATGCAAAGGTTCCTATGTAAATCAAAAGTGGAAGAAACAGAACTTGTAGCATGCACATACTTGTACTAGAGGAAGAGGGACAAAATGACAATCAAAACTATTTCTGCAAGAAAAAAAAGCTAAAAACAATTTGTTCCACTTCCCATGCCATTCGGCTTGGTAGAAATAGCAAACTGTCACAAACATTATTTCCTTAGAATATATAGCAAACAGGAATGGTTGAATC
Organism: Dioctria linearis; assembly: GCA_963930735.1. NCBI lineage: Eukaryota > Metazoa > Arthropoda > Insecta > Diptera > Asilidae > Dioctria > Dioctria linearis. Next base: position 27,871,895 of record OZ005740.1, read on the forward strand.
GTGTAAAATTCGTGTACATGAGCGTAATTTATCAAGAGCAGGAGACAATACATAGGAGTAAGTGAGATGCTGCAAGAAAGAATTGCCAAAGCTGGGTGCAGAATTGTCAAATGTGATTTTGTTTTGTGAGCAGATTTAGTCAATTTAAAATTCTTTTGTGAAATTTAACAAAAGTACGTAATCAATTATTTTGAAAACTATTAATCTTTGAAGTTTATTTAGTGCAAAGTTTTATAGTACCACTAGTGCCTATTAAAATCTTCATATCATTTAGAAAAACAGAAATTAAGTGCTCGCTCGGTCATGCTTGCAAATATAAATTGGATTATAAACTAGGGAAATGCTGCTTGAGGCAACTGCACTATCTAAACAATCTTTTTTGTTAATTGAAGCAGAGATTTATATAAATTAATTATATGAATTGTTTCAAAATAAAGTATAAAAAGAACATTTTTTACCACAGATGCTCCGCTCAAAACCTTTGTTTACTTTTTGCAAATTGACAAGTTGCTTAAAATAGGGATGGCGTGTAAATACATGTAAAAATGGACTACCAACACAGCCAGAAATTCATTACACAAATCTGGCTATACTATACTATACTATTCCGGTTTGCTATATATTCTAACGTTATTAGAGCCATTTGCCTGTTACACTGTCCATGGAACGAACACCACTTTGCAATCAAACAGCTGTTTGGTAATGAAACAATACATTTGCAGGCTGGCACTGAGATGTGTGCTTACAGAAAACTAATACTTCTCCCAACCATTGTGCAACTAGCTACTGTTCGTTCATTTACATTCGTATCATACTTAATAGTTCCCTCTTATGGCAGAAATTTTGTGGTTTTTTTTTTTTGTAATTAAAATTCTAAAATTCATTTTTCATTAGTTTGTTCTAAGCTGGGCTACTGTATGATATATACTGTGATATTACGTTGGATGATCAGCTCTTCCCAACGAAGATCAGATGTAGGTTCACCCAATATATGCCAAACAAACCCCAGAAATTTTGGGTAACATTTTGGCTGGCGTCGGATGTTGAAACTAAATATGTGTAATGAATAATGTGTAACGATGAGACTCGAGTTTCATCAACAACTCTAAGTGAACATGTTGTTTTGAAACTTTTAGAACCATATATTAAGAAAGGTAGAACTGTAACCTCGGATAATTACTTTACGAGTATTCCCCTTGCTTCAAAAGTACTATCTAAAAATACTTGGGTTGTTGGAACAATACGTTCAAACAAGAGAGAACTCCGGAAAACCTGCAAACAAAAGAAAGATAGCATGGCTCGTTTCAACGTTGCTTTATCCAACAAATGGCTGTACACTTACAGTTTACAAGACTAAACAGAATAAGAAAGTACTTTTACTAAGTACAAAACACAAACATGTCAAAATTGATAAAATTAACAAGAAATTACCCGAAACTGTGTCCGTTTATAAAAAACACTAACTTTGGGGTCGATGTCACGAACCAAAAGGCACAAAAATATAGTGTTAAATCAGGTTCCAGGAGTTGGCTACTTCAAGTTTTCTTCAATATCAAAATTTCTGGATATGGTATAAAAACACAACAATGGAAAACATATCTAACTGAAAAACTTGCTTATGAATATCAGGCTTCAAGGGAAAAACCACAAGAATTTGTTACATCAAGTACAAGTAGTAGCACCCTTCCTGTTGGTAAATGGTGTCAAATATGACATTACAATAATAATAACACTACATTTATTAATTAAATCTTCAGCGTATATTATCGCGATTACTTTGAAGCACTTTAAAATCGATGGCTTTGCACTCAAACTGATCTTGAATCAGACACAAATCGAGAGTTGAGACTCGGTAGGTACAACTATAGATTAATAAAGTATTTGTTACCTCTAAGAAAAGAATTTATTTATTCATATAGCGCACGACATCCCAACGACAGGACACTGTGGGCTACAGAAGACATACGATCGTCTTTGTAATTCATATTATTGGCCGAAGATGAAAGCTGATGTCGCCTCGTACATAAATAGATGTTTGACCTGTCAGGCAATTAACCGAGTACTTAAGAAGACAGCAGGGTTAATGCTCACACGCAGAATTTCAGATAAGCTTTGGGAAACCATTATTGTAGACCTTATTGGCCCTCTACCCCGTTCATATTGTAGTTACGATGTTGTCTCCGTTCTGCTCCGCGTCTACAAAATCAATTTCTCTGATACTGGAGGATTCAGTCTTTTTACTTTTTGGGGTACCAAAGACACTTACCTATTATAACGGACCACAATTCAAAAGTCGTGATTTTCAGAAACTCTGTGAACAGTATGGTGTCAATATAAGGTACACGGTATTTTATCATCCACAGGCTAATCCTGCGGAAATACCCAACCAAGTTATTAAAACCATTTTGCTAGCTTTCGTATCGGAAAATCACTGGTACTGGGATACGTATTTACCGAAAATAGCTTGTGCCATTCGTACTTCTACGCAAGAGTCTACAAAGCTTACCCCATATTTTATTAATTTTGGACAAGAGATGATCATTTCTGGGAAATCACATGTACAAGCCGAGGAACGCTCCAGGGAACTAGAAAAAGCTAGAAAAGATGTCAGAGAGAGGTTGACAAAGGTGGCAGTACTCAACAAAAGCAGCTATGACCTTCGTAGGAGAGCTGCTAGGTATTTAGTGCATGATCTATTCTGGCGGAAGAACTACGTTCTGTCCGATGCCGCAAAATTCTATAACGATAAGCTACCTCTGAAATATGCAGGCCCATTCAAGACTATCAAGTTGGTTTCACCGTGGACGTATGACCTGGGGCATGCCAAGGAAAAATCGCGAGGATTCTGCCACACCAAGGATTTGAAACCATTCTGCTCAAGGGGAGGTAATGATGAATAAGGGTTTCCTACTCATTTCTTGGTAGCCCCAATAAGGCATCCACCCAGCTTCACTGGGAAATTATCGACTGTCGATTTGCCGCTTAAGTTTACTGCGGTCGATACTCTGTAGATGTTATTCTCAGACAATTTTTCTTTTATTTTTTTTGAACATGGTGTTGGGTTCTTACCGTAGCAAGAAGTCCAGTGGTCCAAACTCACGGCGGAATAGAAGCAGATCGAAGCATAAGAGTCGCCTGCGCAAAGTAATGAGCATTGGTGAGCCCACCGCTTCATTGGCAGGATTTTCAATATTGTTGTGGCTGGAAATGGTTGTTTTGGAACTTCATAATGGAGTCGGTTAACACACAATTAGCGAGATGGGTAGGCGCATTTTCTCCTAGGTGTATATTTTCATTAAATTTAATGGAAAGAAAAATTTATTTTTAATGCGAAAGAGTTTAAGGTAGTAAACGTGAGGGGATCTTAGAATACCAATATAGGAAACATGAATGGTGTTAAGCCAGATTTTGCAAAAAAATTTCTGGTTGTGTTGGTAGGCCATGTTTTACATGTATTTACATGCCGTCCCTATTCTAATCAACTTGACAATTTTCAAAAACTATACAAAGTTTTGCGCGGGGCAATTGCAGTAAAAATGTTCTTTTTCTACTTTATTTGGAAATAATTCACGTATTTAATTTATGTAGTTAAATCTTGGCTTCAATAAACAGAAAAGATAATTTACGCAGTGCACTTGATTTCCTTAGTTTATAATCCAATTTGCCAGCACTTCATTTCTGTTTTCTTAATTGATGTGAAGGATTTAACAGCCACTTGTGGCACTATAAACTTTGCACTAAATATGCTTTACAGATAAATAGTTTCGAAAAGTATATTGAATCCGTTATTTTGTTAAATTTCGAAAAAAAGAATTTTAAATTGAATAAACCTGTTCACAAAACAAAAGCACATTTGACAATCAAGCTCTAGTTCTGTCAATAGAGGTCTTTTGGAATCTCAGTTTCTGCCAATGTATGATGCCCTGATGTTGAAAAATTACGCTCATGTACACGAATTAACAAAGATTCACCCATTTCTGTTATATATTCTAAGGGATGGATTTACATGGGGTTTTTTTTTATCTAGAATGAGTGAATGGCGAGCTTTCCGATGGGGTAATATTTTCTTACGTTATGGTGGATTTAAGGGGGGGGGTGGTAACTGCCACCCATGGAGTTGTCCAATTAAGGCCGTGTATGTTATGAGTGGAGATTCGAGTGTCGTGATTCGAGAGCTGAGATTCGAAATTCTAGAGTCCAGAGTCGAGATTCGAGAGTCGAGAGAGTGTATAGAATTTATGACTAAAAAGTAGAAAATAAAAATATATTAAAAAACACTTAAAATAAATAACTTTTGTAAATAAAATGAACTAAAAAGTAAAACATTATTTTGTTCTTTCTCTGAGATATACCTACACAAGAAAAGTTTCATTGCAAAATAAGAAATGCTACAACTCAGATTAAATCTAAATAATTTGGGCATGAGTTGCAATTAGACAATTGTGATTATATAGTTATCGATGCCCAAACTTTTCATAGTTAATCTGAGTTCTAGAATTTCTTATTTTGCATTGAAACTTTTCTTGAGTATACCTACCACTGAGAAAAAAGAAAAATATTTTTTTTACTTTTTAGTTCATTTTATTTACAAAGTTTATTGTTTATGCTATTTGGTTAGCCAGATCAAGTTATGTAGATATTTATATGTATTTAATATTGTTATATTTAAATCTTACTTTAATTATCGAAGCATCGACGATAATGTATTATATTGCAGCCCTAGAAAACAAAATCTCTTCTGCTCGGCTCCCAACAGCTATCCTTATGCGGGTTATTTTACTTTCTTGTGACCGAAACTGCTTAATTTAATTTAATTCATATGGAAACTGGGATGTATATGACCATAGTGCAAAAAAAACCATTGTTCGGCGGTCAAAAGTAATATTTTACGTTAAAACGATCAAAGACAAACTACACCATTCGATTAACCTCTCCTCCCTCTTTAATTTGGTACCAAATATGACGCAGTTTGGACAACCCCTTATGAGCAGTGATACAACCTCCAACCCCCAAAACACCCTCCCTTCAAAATTGTTCACCTATATTTGTGTACTCTAAGCCCTTAATCCATCAGAAAAAACTCCAGTGCTCCACAGCCCTCCCACACAGATTTAGGCGCCCGTGAATATTGCGACAACAAAATTTACCGCCGAGGCCGCTCAAATCTGCAAATTTCCGTTAATCGAAATAAAATATAGCCTATACCTAATTACCAAATAGAGATCTATCAATTCTTGGTCTGAATATAAATAATCAATTAATCTATGTGAAACAAGAATTGGTTGACATCGCTTCTTGACTAGGTCATTGTTGTGTGGCGAAAAGCAAGACCTTTTTTTTTATTATTATTAAGCCAAGCTCAAGGGATACCCTATGATGTAAAAGCACAGCGTGGCAGGAAGGAGATAGGGAAAGGATTAAGGGATATGAGGAGAGCGGCGGAGGTGCCGATGTATGTCGCCCTTAAACTTTCGCAGGTTGTATGCCGGAGGAAAGACAGAAGATGGTAGACTGTTCCACATTCGCGCAGTTCGGGATAAGAAAGCATCACGGAATTTTAGTGTACGGCCGAAGGTAATTTGAAGGGTAAAAGGATGAGCGCGGGATGCAGCGCGAGTATTGCGTGCAGGAACTATTCTACAAGGGATCAGACTAGATATTTCATCAGAACATTGACCATGCATATAGCGATAAAGGAGCGAAAGGCATCCAACATTGCGACGGTGCTCGAGCGAGTCGATATGACGAGTAATTGCCACATCGCCAATGAGCTTGTAGGCTCTCTTTTGGACAATATCCAATGAAGCTAAGGCTGTGCGACAAGCCCCGGCCCAGATATGGGAATTGTATTCCATTCTAGGTCTGATGTAGGACTTGTAGAGGAGCGCTATATTTGATGGGCTGAAATATTTCTTATACCTTCTCAAAAAACCAAGACATTTTGATGCTTCTTTGGCAACCGAGAAGATGTGATCTGTCCAGCTTAACTTACTGGAAATATTAATGCCAAGAATGCTTAGTGACGGTGAATCAGAAATTAATGCACCATCAAACGAAACGGGAGTGGTTAAGTGATGGTCTTGTTTTAATGAGATGAGACAGCTTTGGGTCTTAGATGCATTGAATTCGAAGCGATTCACTTTGCCCCAAGCCCAAGCCTACACAATAAATGCAATCAGGTCTTGCTTAAATGGTGGCACTGTTAAAACTTGCAGTGTCTCGCATTTCATAACAAACTCAGAATTATTGGGTTTGTTGTGAAAACGCGTCACTGCGAAATAT
>OZ005740.1:27878376-27973958 GCA_963930735.1 Dioctria linearis
CGAAAATGCTACTCGAATGATATTTTCGTTTATGTTATTTTTTTTTCATTAGCAGTTTTGATGATGGACGTGGCCTGACAACGCGCCGACGTAGAGAGCTGAAGTTTTGTAGACGGTCTTTTCATGAAAATTGTAAATATGAGCTCAAAAATGAATTAAATCCGGCAGCGTCTTCTTGGTGTTGCCCTACAAAAATTAAGGTTTTTTATACGTATACTGTGAAAATGATCAGACCTAGACGTTTCTAATGTCCAGAAAAGTTCTTCAGAATATGACCTCCTATGAAATTAGTTATAATAATTTTTACTGTTCGTGGAACCGTTATAGAAATATATGCGATAAGCCATTTTAATAATCCAAATTGAACAGAGATTATACGAAATTACATACGGGCTTATAGGCTTTTATCTAAGGAATGTATGGGGTGTAGAGAAAATTTAGAGGAAATGCAGTATTGTCAGTGGATCGCAATTATTTATTCACCCTGTGACAGGTTTCAGAAAAACGGCATGTTTAAAATTGAGAAAGCTAAACGCATTCCAACAAGATAATTTACGTGCTGCTACCTCGGCGGATGAACAAAAATATCATATGCCATGGAAATGTCAATTAAGAATATGAGGAGAAAAAGATGTGGAAAGTATGGAGGAAAAAGAAAATGGATCAGCAATATTGACTTTCTCTAAAGGCTGGAGCACAATGAACGGAATGTAACCGAACGCAACAGAGAGAAATGTCAAATCAACGCAGTAAGGCCTATTCTACATTGAGAGTTACACACACGACAAGCTGCATGCCTCAAGCTACAAATTTCAATTTGTAACAACACAACTTATATATTTTGGTCTCTTCCATGCGAGTACACTTTCCCACTAATCTGCAACGAAGGCTAACAAGAAATTGCTTAAGGTTGAGCGATATTTGCAGTAGTGACAACTTGGTAATAAAAACCTTTCCTACCAAATCAGAGCCTTGTAAAAAATACTTCCTTGGATTCATAATTAAAAATTAAAAACAAAAATAGTCTCAAATAGTTTTGTGGGTAAATTCGATAAATTCCACTGACTTGTATATACAGGGTGTCCCGGGAAGGGTGCCGCCATACTGCACCCATAGAATCTTGACAGAAAAAGGAACTGAAAAGTCCAACATGACATATGTCCTATCTTGCGTAGTTTTGGAGTTATTAAGGAAAAACTGATTTTTCTTAGAATCCGCTCCGTAACTTACAGTTTACCCTATAACTCGGTAAATACTTTGCGGAAATAAATCGCACCTATGAATTTAATTTATTTTCTATCTTAAATTCACGCCTGTAGCAATGCTGTACATAGTAGAAGAAAACCGTCAGTAATTCTTACAAACTTAATTATTTCCTATGGTTCATGTTAAAAAAAAAAAGTAATATTCAAATTGAAACTGCATTTATTAATAAACTCTACACTTGTAAGATATATCTTATATTAAGGTGTAGGTGAGTTAACAAAGTAAAGTAACGAAAAAAAAGAAGAAAATTAGAGAAAAATAAATAACAAAATAAAAATAAAATAATAATAAAAAAATTATAATTAACAAAATTGATAGATGAAATTAAGCAAATAAGTCCAATACTATTATAAATTACGCAAAAGTAAAAAAGAAAAATAGGATACAAAATTAATCACATGAAAAATTCGCTAACAAACTTATACGAAAGTCGCGATTGCTGCTAATCCTTCTGAGCTCAAGTGAAGGAAGGAATTCCAGAGTCTAATGGACTGGACGAAAAATTGGCTCTCACTCGGGAGAAAAATAAATCGTAGCATGATTAATGAACATGTTCTGCTAGATTGGGAGAAAATTAGTTTTGCAGTACAAGTAGTATGGTTCCTTACTTACCATAAGGTTCCTTAAAAAAAATTATTGTACGAAATTTAATATAATTATCAAAAGTATATCCCAAAATCGATTTTGAATACACAGTATTATGATCATATCTTCGCAAGGAAAAACACATAACTTACTGAAGAATTAAAAGCAACATTGAGTTTACGTGATGAAACAGAGTCTAATTTACAAAATACGTCGCACCCCGCACAATAAAATAGGAATAATAAGTGTTTTTACAAGCATGATGCTAGTTTCCAGGGGTGTGAAGGGTGCGGAAAAAGACAGTTTACGTGGAGTATCATATACTTGCCAACAAGATTATTAACATGAGTAGATCAATTTAAAGTCGTATTAAATATCAAGCCCAGGTATGACGGTATGTACAAGCATCACGTTTGGAAAAGAGGACGTATCTAATTCAGTTATATAGATAATAATAGTATTAGTCTTGAATGCGTTTAGGAGGAGGCCATTAACTTGAGCCAGTTTATATATGAGACCAAGTCCTTCATACATACGGCAGACAGCATCTTCAATAAGTCCGAGGAATCCAGAAATATAAAGTTGGACGTCGCGTCGTCTGCATATAGATGATAGTTACAATTTTGCAGAGCTAAGATCATTTATGAATACGGCAAAAAGTAGTGGGCCAAGAATGGATCCTTGCGGAACTCCACTGTGCTCAAGAACGAAATCGGATGTAGTTTGATTACAAACATCCTCTGAAAACGACCCACTCAGGTACGACCAGATCAATCTACATGCAGAACTAGAAAATGAAAAAAATGAGCAATTTTTTTGCATTAATAAGGTGGGGTCGACTCGATCGAAAGTCTTTGAAATGTCCAAAAGCGTTAATGCCGTAAAATTATCATTATCTAGCGAGATTCCAATGTCGTCTGTTATTTTCATTAGTGCAGTAATGTAGCTACACATAGATCTGAAACCTGACTGTAAATTTGATAAAAAACTATTATTGTCTAAATCATTAGTAATATGCTTACGCAAATTTTTTTCAAACGCTTTAGCACAAAATGGAAGAATAGATATTAGGCGATATTCTGCTACATACACCAAGATTTGTTTTTATGAATGGGTAAAACTTAAGAAAATTTCCATGACACAGGAAAAGTTGATCTCATAATGATAGTACTAAAGACATGTGTAAGACAGGGAAGTAATATCGACAGTAGCAGTTTTATTATTCTAGGATGCAAACCATCAAGACCAACAGCATTACTGCGTAAAAATGGTATGGTCACTTAAAAAAATTAAAATTCGATCCTTTATTAGGAATCCCACTGTGGGACGTAAAAACACGATTTAAGTCACTCTCATTCGCACCAGCTTCTATAATGTGATTTTCGGACGTCCTAACCTCAATTTTCGAAAGCTTCCGCCATAATTGTTTTTTATACAAAGAAGTGTTAAATTTAAAATTATGATATTGAAGCTTTGACCGAGATATTTCTATACATTTTTACCGAATTACGTAGGAGCTGAAATTTCGCCCAACATTAAGAAGTACGGAAATGCTTCCATCTACGGTATGCGACATCACACCGTAAAATGAGTTCTCTAATTCTATAAGTAAACCAAGGAAATTGGGGGTTAAGAATACGTCGTCTTTTTAATGATACATATTTTCCATAAAGATACGATATTAAGTTCGTTAGATGCAGGAGTTGATCATCAACAGATGTCAATGAGAAAACCAAATTCCATTTCAAGCCCTCCGCTTCATCGAGCAACCCCGAGGATTGACGTAATTGTAGTCGCGATACATGAACATTTGTTCAGCATCAGACTTAGGACGTAAATCATAAATCCCTAAAATTATATCATACTTGGAAAAACAAGTCATTGAAATCTGATTAAAGAAGAGTATGTGATTAGGATTGGCTACAAGTAGCAAGGCCAATAGAGTAGCGGTAGTTGAAGTAAATGTGTTGGAATGGAGTTAAGTACAGATAGACTATATGTATTCAACATATATTTAAAACTATGGGTATTAGATTTATGTTGCAAGAGATCAATATTAATAGTCACAGGTAATTAATATGTGGGCGTAATTGCGGCTCAAATAGGACAATATGGTTTCTGAAGATTTAACATCATTGACATTAAGCGGTTTATAAACATTACCCACAAGAAATTTCTAAGAATTAACGATATTTTTCTACTAAAGCATCTTAAAGATTTTGCAATAACATGCGCCTGTAATGAAGCCTTAACACAGAACGCGATACGTCCAATACGATCATTACGAAAAACAATATATTTAAGAAGGCTTCCAAAACTCGGAGCCTATGTTAGGATTTAACCACATTTCAGAAATGCGTATTACATCGAGAAGCGAACCATTGAAAATATCACGAAATTCATCGATTTTGGGATAGATACTCTGAGTATTTATATGGCAAAACCTTTGCACATAATATCCAATAAAATTCTAGATTTTTATATAGTTTATCAAGTGTAGATGTGAAAATTCTCCCCCGGTTGGATTCAAATTATTCAAATCATAAAAATCAAATGATGAAGGGGCGGCAGTAAATTTCCCCTATAAATTATCTCTCTCAGACGTAATAGCCTAAAAATAAAAAAATTATTAAAATAGATTAATTAAAAAAAAGGTAATTTTTTGAAAATTAAGTTCGAAAAAAATTTATATGTTCGGATCCGAATTCGAATATCGAATTCAACTTGGTGCTTTTTAAGAACTCATGGTATATGTATTTTGATATGTAGCAATAAAAACATTAAAGGATTCAAAATTCATCTTAAAAAAAAAAATAAGTAAATAACCAGTTTCAAACAAAACTGAGGCCAAGCCGCTTGAAAAAGTAGAAAATAAAACTTTTCTTCACACACAGAGGTGGACTCAGATTTTTTGATTGGGACATTTCTCTTGAATATTCTTTCTCTTCATGAAATGAGTACATATAACATGTATTTTCCTGATTTTCCATGTTTTCCACAGACTTTTCCTATTACTATGAATTTTTAATTTTTTTTAAAAATTTACATGAATTTTCCTCGATTTTTCATGCAAGTTTTCATGATTGTTGAAGAGAAAGTATTGATGCCAGTAAGGACGAAAAAAAAAAATGATTCCGCATAGCTTATAAAACTTTTTTGTCAGAAAATGTTCCGGAAAAAGTCGGAAAATTCCGGAAAATTTTCGGAAAATTTTCAAATTCTGCATTTTTCCGATGATTTTCCCGCTTTTTTCGGGTTTTCCACGGAGTTATCCACAAAAGCAACTTTATGCAACTCATTTCGCTTCACAACTTTGTCTTAGGTTGCAACACGCCTGAAACGCTTCCTTGGTCTGAAAAACTCCGGAATAGCGTTACATGAATTTTCCTCGATTTTTTCTGCAAGTTTTCACCATTGTCGGAGAGAAAGTAATGAGCCAATTGATAGGAAACTTGATCCTGCATAATTTAGAAAACTTTCCGGAAAAGTCGTAAAATTGCGGAAATTTTTTTTCGGAAAAATCGGAACTCTGCATTTTTCCTGAAACGGATTTATCACTAATCAAATTTGTACCAAATTTTCAAATGATTTTTCCCGATTTTCCTGGTTTTCCATGGAAATTTCCGGTTCAAATTTTGACAGATTCAATTGTCACGCGACATGAACCTGTGTGCCAAATTCAGCTCGCTATGATATCTACGAGAGTGTCGAAAATAGTAAAAAAGAAATATATAAATAAATAGACAGACAAATTCGTGTACGAGTTAAAGGGAATGGCTTCAGTAATTTTAGTTTATGTTAAAATTAAATTTTAAAATAAAAAAAAATCCCTTTAAGAAATTTTCGTGCTTTACTACACCCAACCAAAAAGGCTCATGAAATTTAAAATTTTTATTTTCTAAAAGAAAAAAAAACATTTTTCATTAACGAGAATACTTAATTCCAGTCGTATTCAAAAATTGTTGTGTAAAAAAATTGAGCAGTTTATCTAAATCCTAATAAAGTCGTTTATGTAAACGACTACAGAAATAGAGCGCACCGTTATGGAATGTTTTTGCATAAGAAAATTTCTAAAGGAAATTCGCTGGAAAAATAGCGCGCACAGTGCTCAGATCACCTCAGCACCACCATAAAGCCATAAACTATATACACCATGTGTTGGCTAACGCGGTTTTTTTTATACCATTCCTGTTTGTAATGGGCAGGGGGTAGCTTAAGGGATTTGTATAGTTTGCACAAGTGAAAAACAAAACAGGGAATTCACTTTTATATTGTTCATTTGTGTACGTACATACCCACCGGGATCGGGCTATGTTATCTCAACGGGCGTTACTTATTGTTAACACTCCCGGAAAATGGTAATTTGGTGTACGACTACGATGGGGAAATAATATGTTGTTTTCTTTCTATTTGAATAAGTAAAAGTCTCGCTTTTCTTGGGATATTCACTTTATTTTCCAAGGATTTTTTTTTTTATTATAATTTTTAAAGAAAGCTTTACCAAGGTGAAGGTCTTTATGGTGGAAAACATTTTTAAGTGAATGTTGTGAAGTTTATGAATTGAGAATTTAATGAAAGTAAAAGTGGTTTTAGTTGGACACAATTAGATTAAAATGGATCTATCAGTGGCGTCGCTACCAAAGGGGGGCATCTAATTTCTTTACTGGGCGATTTTTGTTTTACTTGAAACCTATTATAGAGAGATTAATATTAAGTAGGTAATCTTAGTGCAAGGACTGATGATAATGAGCACACGTAATTTAAAAAAAAATATGAAGGGTGACGAACTCCACCTTCACATGACATTGATGATATCTTGTATGCTACCAGAATGTTCGTTTTCTCTAAGAGAAAAACTTATTAAAACCTCCCTGAACTGATAATGTACTCGTGTCGATGGTTGCATGATAGGTGAGTAGCAAAACACATAGTGGTGGACGATATCCTTAGGACAATAATAGATGCATCCCAATCTCAGCTTTGTTACAAGAAACGGGCTCTGTCAGAACAGGTTATCCTTTCCCGTCATAAACGAGGAACAATTAAAAAAAACAATGATACTAACGTACATGGTAGGGCAGCAAATCAGAGGGTGAGTGTAAATACATTCAACTGTGATTCTATTTAAAGTACACCACTGACGGGACGAAAAAAAGTGGCGGGTATTGTAGGAGCGTTTCCACTTTGTACATATATCTGTGCAAAGAAATTTGCAGGTGTATATCAAAGAAGAAACATGCGCTGGTACAGATTTGACTACATCACCTTGTGGCGACATGGCCACACCTTTAGGTCACGACTATGCGACCACTTGATGTGGGATCGCTGTATTGACGCAGGCGAATTCCATAGCAAGGATCTACTTTGTGCGGTGTACAAATATTTTGATTTAATTTCGCCTGTAGGTGTGTTTAGTTCATAAATCAATAAAAGTGTTCTCGTAAGTTAGTATAATTTATAACGCCAAGTTGATCACACCAGCTCTATGACTAAGCACCAGATTACACCCTTGTAAATTTTGCATAAGCCACCCAATAAAGGATCTTTAAAAATCCCGTATTCTGGCATTTCATTCGGTCAAAGCAGTAATAATTTCATTACTATCTTATAGTTTCAGGATCAGCTACCTAGGACAAATTGAGATGACGTTTCATCCCCATGGACTGGCGAAAAAGGACGTCTGATCTTCCAGTAGTGTCATGAGAAGTCGTCTCTTCTCAAGGAGTGACCTCCATCAGACCACACCAGGATCCCAACACGGACTGGCGCTCCGAATCTCTATTCGAGCTGTCCCGCGCTGTACCTAGAACTTATATTGAGGATAGAGAGGAAGAGAGAAAGCCAGCCGGCAGCGGAGCGCCAGTCCGTGTTGAGATCCTGGTGTGGTCTGATGGAGGTCACTCCTTGAGAAGAGACGACTTCTCAGACACTACTGGAAGATGAGACGTCCTTTTCGCCAATCCATGGGTCTCTACCCAGACACCCAGGCCTCATCGGTTAACAAATTCCTTCTACGAACGAGCTGCCACCAGAAGATGAATCCTGTAGGGCTGCCCTCTTACACAGAGTCCCCAGATACCGAGAAACGGTGGATTTTGAAACAACAATAAGTGCACTAGAAGATACGCTACCATCTCAGTGTCCAAGCTCACATTGGGGACTCAAATAGGAGGAGATCCAGTCCTAGTCAAATAAATTATATTCCAGCTCTGACATCGTTAATAACATTAATTTCAGACTACGGGATCCGGAAGGAGAAATTTCTAGGAGCGATACCTAAGAGGAACCAGAACATTTCAGACCTGAGACTCTCGAGATTGTATGACCCCAAAACAGTTTTTTACAATTGCTGGTCAGCGGAAGAGGTCTAAAGCAGACAATTTACCAGCAGGGGTAGATTAGATAAAGAAGTCGCACATACATGCTGCCAACCATCTTGAGAAGAGTGGAGGAACGGATACTTGTTTGAAAGCACGAGTCACCAGAGAATGCCTATAACTTGGGATTCTTTTATCCTCCTTAGTTCCTTGCCAGTGGAATGAGTCCAACAGACTGTCGGACAAATATAGTATATTTCACGCAGAGCTCGTAGCGATTTATCAGGCGGCAATAATAGTATCTATGCGCAGAGAGTCCGCACGGCACATCTGCATATACACTAACAGCCAGGCAGCCACCAAGGCACTGAATGCCGTGCTGGTAAAATCAAAATTGGTGGAGTTGTGCCAGACCAGTTTGAGGGAATGATTACATGGCATAAGCTGACGCTATTCTGGGTACCTGGATACAGGGATATCAACGAGATCAATTAGACAAAAAGAGCCCTGTAATGGATAGCCCCGCAGAGGTAGCTTATGTGAGAACTGAGGCTTAAGCTGGCAAGCCTCCGGTAGATCAAGAGGCAAATCTGCTGTATTGCGAGGCAAAAGTGGCCTGTATATGACAGGAAGACGACAAGAGAACTGCTTGATGGCAGTAGAATAAATACCAGGAATCTAATAGGAGCTATTACGGGTCACTGGGCCATAAAAGATCATGCTAGAAGATTGTGAACAGCGGCGAACTATTTCTGCGGGAGCTGTAAAGATTCGGAGGGGATCGACTCCGTATAAAACGTACATTTCGAGTGCCTCACTCTGTTGAATAAAAGAAGTATTGTATTAGTTAGCTATTTCTTTTGAGGACTGGGCTAGCTTTAAAGTAAAGAGTTCAGATGTATCTTTATATTCCTAATGGAAGCAGGATGGGTCTAAGGCTGTTAAAAGCTAAAAATTATCCCATAAGATTAAAGGGCATAATGAAACCACTAGAAGTCAAAGTGAAGCAGGCTAGACATTTCTATCAGCACCCATTTTACCTTACCTAATATAATCTAACCTCCTTGATGCTTTTCGTCAGCGAGAGCTCATAGTGCGTCTAACTACCAGATTTCTTTACGCAAGACTACGCTGATAATATCGGAATCGTGATCACGGGAAGATCGAACTACAGTAATCACTGAATGTAGTTGTGATGTAGCGTAGAGAGGATGACCTCAATGGTAACGCGGTAAGACTATCTTCCATGGAAGAACCTCGGCAAAGTATCGGATTACGTTGGCGAGAAAATTTCGTACCTGGAAATTTTCCGACCGGGATTAGCGATGCATAGATACGTTTAAAACTAGGCATGTGTAGGGGTGGATATTCATACTGAAATCACATCTGACTGTTTGTAGCATCACTTTACATGGGATTGTACTCTACAGTCGTTTAGGGTCAGATATTTAAAGTGCACTAAACCATAAAACAAATTTTGAACTGCATTGGGTCGGCGCTACTAGAGTCTCACATTATGGCAGAGCGAGCGGTGGTTGGTTAATAGGAGTTGATAAGAAAATACTTGGAAATGTAGTCAACGTTCTCTGGATGAATGATTGGCCTGTTTTAGAGTTAAAGCAACAATTAGGGAATTTCCGCTTCCTTCCTGATTATATTAATTGTAATAGCTGGGAAACTGATTTTGAAAGATTTGTGGACATTGTAAAATCTGCGGATGACTATAGTATTGTAATTTTAGGAGCCTTTAGGACAAATGCAAAGCCTACCTGAACAACTAGACATCGGTGCTGACCTAACTTTTTGTAGAAACTCTAAAGACTCTGCAGTCAATGGTAGGGGTAAAAAATTTATAGATTTCTGCGATGATTGTGGTTTAGCAGTTCTGAATGGACGCACGATGGAGAGTATACGTTTATTGGCGGATGTGGTACCTCTGTAAATGACATTATAGCTTTATCTTATAATTTGTGTTCATTGGTGCAAGATCTGCACGTCACATCACAGGTAATCTCAGATCATTTACCTGTTGTTCTTAACATGTCTTTACTTGACGTAGGAACTACACATAGGGAAGAGAATAGGCCTTTGACTTTGGTTCCTAAATTAAACTGGGGAATGCAAACTAATGACATATACATAAAAACGTTACCATATTGTGTAATAAATTGAGCCCAATTGTCGTCGAGGATACAATCGAAGATTGATTGGAGTGGTAATGAATCCTTCTATTACTGGTGCTACTGCTAAGCTGTTATTTAGAGAGAAATAGTTTGACAATGAGTGTTTTCGGGCAAGGAAAGCTTCCGTCAAGTGGCTTAATATGTACCGTCGATGTAATACAGCCTATGCGCGGGAATATTTTAAAATGCTGTGCATGGCCAAAAGAAGGTTGTATTATGAGACGATTAAAGAAAAACTTAACTCTGTGAAAGACTCGAAGATCTGGTGGACCTTGGCGAAAGAACTTACAGGTAAAAGGTTTACATAGGCATGCGTATTGATGTAAATGCTCTAATGAACTACTGTAAAGTTCTTTTGAATCCGGTAACAGAAAATAGACCGATACTTTACGATGAGATCTTAGATAATGACTTCCATTTATCCGAACTTTATGCTGTACTTTATAAAGTTAAGGATAATAAAGCACAGGGAATTGATAGAATTCCTTATGAGTTCTACAAGAATGCTGCAGAATGCTTTTTAGTAAAGCTGGTATGGTATTTTAATTATATTTACACTCAATGTGAGATACATGATTTCTTTACTACATCTATCATTTTTCCTCTTCATAAAAAAAGGTGATATAAATAGAATTGAAAATTACCGCGGATTGTCGTTTATGAATACAGTTTCTAAGCTATTTGTGGGTATGCTATATAATAGAGCAATTTTCTGGGAAAGGTACTACAATATTCTGAATGAGAATCAAGCTGGTTTTCGTAGCGGTTATTTGACGTATGTCAATATTTTTAATTTAATGAGTGCAGTTAAGGTTAGTCATTCACTCAATGTAAAGAAAGTTTACGCCTTCTTCGTGGATTTCAATGGTTCAAAAGCTGTATGAAGGTACGACTGCTCAGGTTTGGAACGGAGAGTATTTGTCGACAGGTTTTCATACCAGATCGGGGGTTAAACAAGGTTGTATTCTGAGCCCGCTTTTCTTTGCGCTATTTATTAATGACTTGGAGGATTCTATGGAAGTTGGTCTTACTCCTGGTGATATTAGCTTAAAAGTGCTAAAATATGGTGTCATATTGGCTGATGATCCATGCAAACTACAGCGTATGATTAATAATCTTCAAGAATACTGCAGGTTATGGAGCCTAGTTGTCAACTTAGAGAAGTCTCTGGTTATGATCTTCCAACGCGGAAATGGTCCAAGAAAGACTAACGAATATTGGGTTTATATGAAAACAGAGATAGAGATTGTCACAAAGTATTCTTACTTGAGTATTACATTGACACCAAAACTTGCCTTAACCTCCAATTTTAAGAATAGCTTGGAATCTGGTAAAGTTGCGATGAATGTGACCTGGAAAAATTTTATTGGAAAAGATGAAGTTACACCACTAACAGGATCGCTCTATTTAACTCCGTCTCAAGGACAGTGCTTTCCAATGGAACTCAAGTGTGGGGGGTTTCTACAAAGCGATATTGTTGAAAGTTTACTGAGATTTTTTATAAAGAAATTGCTTCGGTTACCTCAAAATACACCTAACTATATGTTAGATCTTGAGTTTGGCTTATCTCATATTTATATATACACATTGAAATGCCAGTTTGATTATATGTTGAAGCTCTTGTTCCGCCTCGCTCCAGATAGGCTTCCTTATCAACTAGCCTGGTGGGCTGTTCGCGACCATTTATTCTGGTACCAGTTCTGGCAGGAACTAGCTAGTTCTCATAACGTTGAGCTAAATTTATTGGAACACACATGCGGGTATGACGGCATGCGAAATATTTTGTCTGATCTTTTAGAAAGGGAAGAACACAAAATAAAACAAAGAGCAAGGGGTTCTATACGAAATAAGCTGTACAGTAAACTGGAGTACATGAATGAAAATAGCTACTTCCGGATGAGTATTCCATTAAAAAAATTAATATAATTTGTAGGTACAGAGGTGGTCTTATAAATTTGAACGCCAATCCCTTTAGGCGTGAAGGCAGCGCAATCTGTTCTCTGTGTAATCTAGACGAGGAGGAAAATTTGATCCATTTTGTTGGAACATGTCCCATCCTAACCAAATTTTGTGTTAGGGCATTCGGAAAGAGAAAACTGACAGAGGAAGAAATTATAAAGATATTAAACGGGAAAAATAATTACAATGATATCTATTTGTATGCCATAAGTGCCTGGAAATATCTAGACTTCTTGGTGAAAGAATTTAATAATTAAATTGGATTGAAATAATTATATACACCTTTTTTTCTGTCTATTTTTCGCTTTAATATATATCGTATAAGTACTTAATATTAAATAGGTTTTATGCTAACTTGTAAGTTCTAAGTTACTAATAAGTTGCTAGATAAGTTACTAATCCCGGCAGACGGCTTCGGTGCCATCGCTGTAGTTTATTATACCCTAGATGAAATCTAAAGGGGTATACTAAGTTTGTCATTCCGTTTGTAACACCTCGAAATAATGATGGTAGAGCAAAATGGATTGGACACCCACGCATAATATTAAAAGTTATTTTGATTTTTGCATGTCCGTCCGTCCGTCCGTCCATCCGTGCGCACGATAACTCGAGAACGCGTACACTTAGAGAGCTGACATTTTGTACAGAGACTTTAAAAAAAAAAGTAAAATTAAGTTCGAAAATGAGACAAATCGGGCAACTCCTTCGTGGGGTTGCCATACAAAAATTTCGTTTTCCGTTATATATTTGAACACTGCCTGAGAACGAGTCGCCCTAGAGAGCTGAAATTTGGTACGTGTTGTTTTCATTGTACTAGCAAACAAAATTTCAAAAATGGACTAAATCGAGCAACCCATTCTTGGTGTTGCCATATAAAAAATTAGGTTTTTTATGTATACTGTGAAAACGATCAGTCCAAGACATTTTTATTGTACTAAAAACTTCTTCAGAATATGAAATTCTATAAAATTGGTTAAAATTATTTTTTCTGTCCGACGAACCGTTCTAGAAATATATGCGAAAAACCACTGCAAAAATCAAAATTGCTCAAATGGGTACCCATACGAAATTTCATACGGACATTCATCTAGGGTATCATAAGAATTGGTCTTAGACCAATTCTAGCTTTTTCACTTGTTTTTATTATAATTTTTTTTTATAAAACAAATTTTATCTCCTCCGACAGTTGAGCAGCAAATAAGGCTGAGTTTAAAGCAATTCTGAGAGTGCTTATGCAATTTTGACGAACTGGACAGATTTAATCGGATCAGTTTAATCTGGATACCATAATATCAGATGAAACTTTTGGGCAAGGTTCTTCTAGTCCTACCCAAGGCCAATGACAGTGTTGTCTGGTGTACATTTAGGGGTTTCGTATTGAAATCTCCCAAGAAACAATTTTTTTTATAAAGTAGTTACGGTGAGATTTCCATTACCAAATTATATAACTTGAGTTATATAGACTAGTACTCGAAACCTCTTTGTAACCACTATAAACCCCTTATAGAGCTTAAATGGAGGATTATATAAAGGTTACCGTGACATGATTTAGGTAACGTTATAGAACTAAAAGTTTTATAAATTGAGTAACAAAAATATTCTGGTTACCTTAATATAACTTCTTATATAACTCTTATATAACCTAGGGTGCTCTCGATTAATTAATTTGGTCATAGCCGTGGTTGCAGTAATGTTTCGATTACCTTTATAAACTTTGTTTATAATGGTGATGGTAACGTTTCCACCACGCTTAAAATTTTCTCAGACTGATTACTTTTAGTGATTGAAATGTTAGGGAAATAACTTTTCGTTACCTTTATAAAACAATACAAATGCAAATATTTACGACATAGAATTTCGAAATTGTTTTTGTATTGCATTTTTATAATGTAAGGGTTTAATACTTCTACATTTTAGAATTACAATTTTTCGGCATGTACGTGGTGAGATTCAGTTGCAATTAAAATTTAACTGTGAATATCATCATATATACTTCTAAAAAATACAGACCCCTCCAAAAATAAGCAATTTTTAATAATTTTAATTAAATATGACAAAATTTAAAATTTTCACTTAGGTGATATTAATTCATAAAAATTACATAACATAATTTAGAAATGTTACGTACCTAAAAAGATGTATTTTCTTCATATAAAAATAAAACGGAAGCCATATATCTGCAATTTAAAAAATTGGCTTATCCGACATTTTCTTTTTTATCTCCAATGGACAGATGAAAAAATGGCGGCTTGTACTTAAATGAACAAATTACCATTATAAAACTTCAAGTAGTTTTATATAAACTGAATGACCCTTATAAAACTTCTAGAAATATGATATAAACTAAAAGAACTACCATGCTTCGAAAATGGTCCTTATATACCCTTTAGTCATAGTATGTAACCTTTTGGTAATGTTATATATCTTAATTATAGTCACAAAAAACAGACGTTAGTGTTCTTATATACCTTTGGTTATATTATGTTATATAAATAAAAACAGTTTTATAATGGCTCCATTCGACACTAAAAGTAATTTGTTTTTATAAAGATCACCGTGGTTACTGAAGGGCCACCAACAATTTTACGATATTTTATAGTGGGTATATGTATTACCGAAAGTTCCCAATTTTTATTAAAGCCATCTTAATTACTGAATGTTGTCGAGTTATATTAGTGTAACCACGGATACCCCAATAAACACTTATTACCAATAAGTTATATAACGTGGTGACGAAAACAGTTATTAAACTTACTTATATACCTTCTAGTAATGGTTACTCAAGCTATATAGACCGGTGATGGAAACATTTTCATCACTAACTTATAAAACCTTAAGTAACTTACTTCCACGATAACCATTAGTAACCTTAAAAAACTCTAATATAACTACGTCACCAATTGGTAATATTACAAAACTTTTATATAACCACTGAAATTGTTATATCACCGAGTAACCATTATATATCCCGTATAAAACTACCCATCACCTTCAGTCACCAAAAATTGGAAAATTTGTTACTTGGGCTGCATCCGTGGGTTATTATACGACCTGCATGAGTACTTATCGCGGAGTAGACTGAGAAACTCGTTGATGCAGAGAAGATGGGAACTTATCAAAAGACAATGACGCCTGAGCGGTGGGAGCTGTGACCCCCATCACACATATATAATCTCTCCAAATGAAGATTAGTAGTTTAAGGTGACTTTAAGCTGGGGGGCATTGTTAACAAATTCTATATTCTTAAGCTTAACCACACAAATTCAATCAAAGTTGAGGCTTAAATTCTTATACACAAGGGTTAAATACCCCCACCCTCCATTAATGAACAATGCTGGTTGAAAATTCCCCATTCTCTTTTTTTATGTTAGCATCTCGAAGTGTCATTACTGATTAGCTTAGTTCGTAATTTGTTATGATGTCATTCACAGGTTCTTTTTACAACCTTCTATGGATCATTTTTCAGACAACTTTTCTTATTACAGTGAAATACCTACTCTCAAATACAAGATAATCTTTCTTAAATAGCCATCAGCTAACACTCGACAAGTTGATTTATGCTTACTCTCTTATGTTGTAAGGGAACGAAAGCTTTTTGCTTTTTCATTTCTTTTATTTTTTTTTTTTTTGCTTAAAGTTGAAAAATGTTTTCATCTCTCACGCACTATTTCCTAATGTTTGGGAATTTATCAAATGCTGTAGTTCATGTGTATCTCATTTTTTCCTTTCAGTGTTGGTAAAGTAATGGATATTTTTCCGACTTTTTAATTTAAATCTTTTTTTTTTCTCATTTTGAATACATTAACATGAAAACAGTCTTGCAAAACTACAATTTAATTTCGGAGTTGCGAGAAGAAGCACAAAAATGTTAAGATTATTCCTGATATTTTTCCTATAATTTCCCTATCGCCTAGTAAAGATGTGTAATGATGCGTACCAAATTAATTGTTTCCCTAAACTCTGCTACTGATACTACTTACTTTAGCTTGGTTCAGGTCAAAATAAATAAAGTGTCGAGGTTGTTCGTAATCAATTAATCACACACCGTGTATCCATTCTTAACACGAAATAATCATGGCTCTTTTGTTTTGATTAAAACGCAAAAGAATTGATTGATTGCATGGCCAACGATTAGTTTAGGTGGAAGTAAACTTTTGTAGGCCATTTATCATTGTGGCAGGAAATCAGAGCTTTATAACGTGTCAATCTTAGAAAATTGATAATGTGAAAGTTCTGTGAACTCTATTCAGGTCGTATTTATATATCATGTTTATAGTTGATAGGTATAAACAAAACCTAAGGTTGGAAGATAAGAAAAAATGTTAAAGACTATATGTTTTACCTTCAGGTTCTTCGTTATCTATTGAAATCACATTTGTTTAGATGCAAAGTGTAGCAGCGTCTACATATGATATAAAAATTAAATTTGTCTGTTCTACAAAAAAAAAAAAAAAAAAAAATTGTTAAAAACGAAGAAGAGGTTGCCCGATTTATTAAATTTCAGCACTTTATATAAAGCGTTCTCAGGCAGTGTCCAAATATGTAATGAAAGGCTCAAGTTTTGTATATGGTAACCCCATGAAGGAGTTGCACGATTAATCTCATTTTCGTCCTTAATTTTACTTTTTTTTAGAAAGCCCAGTTGCAAAATTTCAGCTCTCTAAGTGCACGCACTCTCAAGCTATCGTGTGTTCAGACAGATGGACGGACGGACAGATGGACGGATAGACGGACGTGCAAAAATCAAAATAACTTTTAATATTATGCGTAGGTTTCCAATCCGTTTTGCTCTAGCAGCATTGTTTCTATGCGTTACAAACGGAATGAAAATTACCCTATGATTTCATTTAGGGTATAAAAGGACCCTTAACAATTTAGAAGGGGGACTTCTGAATTCTTATCTTTGACACTGCCTGTTTGTAGTTGGCGTACAAAATTTACGATTTTTCACGTACGCTGAGAAAACAGTCATTGTTGTCCGAACAACTGTTTTAGAAAGAAATGCGAAACGCCATTTTGACCAACTACTTTATATAGAGAGGATATTCTTCTAGATTGGCCTTATAGACCAATTATAGTTTCTTTCCAAGTTAGAATTTAGTTTCATGAAGGAAATCTATTTTGTTCGTACGTTCATGAAAATTTATGTTTTCAGTAATGCCAAAATGTCTACGTTTTTGGCTAATGAAATTAATCAAATATAATTCACTTAATAATATACTTAAGGTATATGACAGTATAACAGTTCCGATTACTTTGAAATTTTTTAAATTTTGATCAGTTATAAAAATACAGGCATCTTCGTACATGAATTTGTCTGTCTGTATATTTCTTTTTTACTACTTTCGACACTCTCGTAGACCCACTTTTCGTCATCACACAGGTTCATGTCGCGTGACAATTGAATCTATCAAAATTTGAACCGGAAATTTATATGGAAAACCCGGAAGATCGGGTAAAATCATTTGAAAATTTGGTACAAATTTGATTACTGATAAATCCGTTTCAGGAAAAATATAGAGTTTTCCGATTTTTCCAAAAAAATGTTTGCGGAATTTTCCGACTTTTCCGGAAAATTTTCCGGTAAATCTTTTTTTCTAAATTATGCAGGATCAAGTTCCCTATCAACTGGAATCATTACTTTCTCTCCGACAATGGTGAAAACTTGCAGAAAAAATCGAGGAAAATTCATGTAAAACGCTTTTCCGGAGTTTTTCTGACCAAGCAAGCGTTTGATCGTTTTGTAACCTAAGACAAAGTTGTAGAGCGAGATGAATTGCATAAAGTTGCTTTTGTGGAAAACTCCGTGGAAAACCAGGAAAAGCGGGAAAATCATCGGACAGATTTTCATCGATATGATTAGTAATAAATCTGTTTCAGGAAAAATGCAAATTTTCCAAGTTTTCTGGAAAATTTTCCGAAAATTTCCGGAATTTTCCGACAAAAGAGTTTTATAAGCTATGCGGAATCAATTTTTTCCGTCCTACTTTCTCTTCAACAATCATGAAAACTTGCATGAAAAATCGAGGAAAATTCATGTAATTTTTTAAAAAAATTTGGCCTCAGTTTTGTTTGAAAACTTGTTTTTTACTTATTTTTTAGAAGTTGTATTTGTTCAGGTCTCTGGTTGTATTTGTAACTCTTATTAGTTTAAAAGCATGTGGTTTTTTAGATGTAATATTATTTTTCATATGAAAATTATTAGACTAAAAATATCACTGGCCCTGAGAACTTTGCCTCTTAGAGTTCGAAAACTTCTTGACTCGGTTTTGATTAAATTTTATTTACGTTTTATATCAATAAAAATTGACACAACAATCACATTTCTATTATTAAGTCATGATGGTCGAAGTAAAGCGAGTTTATTCTAGTGGGATTTTTTTTACTATTGGACTCTTAAAAATTCCAATGTCAATTTCGTGATTTTATAGCTGTAAAGCTTCGATTCGCTCTTAACCTAGGACAAACTTTTTTTTTTATTTTTGTGAGGAAACACGTAACCATAAAACACAGCATATAAAGTCTATACAAGTCACAATTGACCATCAACATTTTATTATCTACAAGGCTGATGTCAAAGATACATTACAAAAAATGTTATTGCTCTAAGGGCCATATAACATGTTTGGTCAATGAAATGACATGTTTGGTCATCTACGTACATACATACATATGTAGAGGTCTACAGTTGTGAATTAGTTGTCCAAATATGCTCATGCCGTGTTTTGTTTTTTTTTGTAAAACGTTTGTACATACATTGACATCAATATTTGTACATACATTAAGCCTCCATTCAAGTCAAGAAACCAAAACATTCCCCTTCCAGTAAAAAATAAAGGAAAAAAAGTGGTTAAAATTCCAACATCTATCCCCAAGTGAAATCATTTTTGATAAATGGTAGTTTGGGGGGCATCAAAAGAAAATTGAGGAGGTAAAGTTGAAAAGAATAATTCCAGGACATATGTATGTATGTTTGGATACCTCCTACAACATATACTACTACTACTACTACTACCTACCTACCTACCTATCTACCTACCTATTAAATAATGTGCTGAGGGAGGCAAAAAAGATACTACAGATATAAATCTACAAGGATTTTACGGTGATAAATGGGGGATTTATGTTAAAGTTAAGTTAAGACGAAGTTACTTACCCGTCTGCATGAAGAACTACGCATACAGGAAAGTTAAGAAAAATTAAAATTTGATCTTTTAGTTTTGGAATTGGTTTTTATGAATTTTTTAGAAAACAATACGTTTACGGTAATTGATATAATTTGTTAGGTTAATATCAATTATGTTAAGCCCGAAGGAAAATTCACCTTTAATTCTTGAACCAATCGTACTCGAACTGCGCCCCCCTCCCCCATCCCGTTGAGTCATCAGGTAACATCTCCAAGAATGCATACCGCTGTAGATTTATTATGGCTGTAATGCTGTAATTTAGAAATATTTCGCAAGCGATGAAACAGACCCCCTACTACTACTACATGAGAGAACTAACTTAGTCCTGTGTTCTTATATGGAAGACTGACAAAAGTTTGATTTCAATAGCTCCTGTGCCCTAAACTATTATTCATACAGAAAAATTGCCTTCTGATAATCTTAAGCTTTATTTCTTATCTTCCCAACTGTAAACAAAGGGGAATGCTCATTTTAGGCCAGACAAGAGATGCATTATGATATTCGGAACATATTTTAGTAATACTGTTTATTTCTATTAAACCTGGGAAGGCTGGAGGGGGGCGTGGCCAAAGTATGATCTAGTACATTTTGGACAACCTAGTACATAAACGAATTCCTAAGGTCCTGAGAGGAAATTTGAGTACCCACACTCCTATACGCGGAGGCTTAAATAGCTATTTATAGCCATCTTCATAATCACTTTTTAGTATTTCGCTCTTTTTTATTTGAACTAAGGTACTAGATTTTTCGCTTAGATCGGCTCTATTTCGGTAGGGTCCGATTGGAAGACGAGTTTCACTGTTTTCCTCACCTCATTACCAGCTACAATTCGTATAAGAAATTTTTTCTCTGGTTACTGTTGGTGTGAGGGGTAGGAACCCCCGACGAGGGGGCTGTGGTTCCAATACGGCAATATGCATATCAAATGAAAGGTCCCGCCTAGTACTATCAGATAGTATACTTTTTTCTCAATTCAGAAAACTTTCTCGGGACGTTTTTGCTGCCGGAATACCCATTTTCATGCTCTTGGGACACATACACCCCAGTTACTCCATTACGCATATATTTTTGCAGTTCTTTCTTCCATGGCCGCCGTTAGTGCTCCGTTGTGAATATTTTTCTGATAGGAAGTCATTATAAGTAGAAAAGTCCACTGTATCAGCCAAGAAAGTCGCTCAAGCTACATCCGATCGCAAAAGCTTTTCCCGCTTTATTGAAATAATCATTGTTAATAAAATATGTTCAGAATATCATAATGCATCGTTTAAGACATATCTCATGCCTAGAGGTGTCGGCTCTAAGTTTGTATTGTGGGCATTCCCCTTTCATACCTTTTTCAACATAGTTTTTTTTAAATAATTCATGTAAATAATTGCATGTGTGAATGTGCCATGATCCGATGAAATCAAATTAATTTGTCTACTGATTCGGACCACGGCAACATTTACACTATTGCAAGTATTACTGAGTTGAGAGTTATTGAGCGTAAAATGGTGAGGTAACATTTTAATCAAAACTATTTTATTATTTTGTTATATATGGTATATAGTAAGTGTAGCTTTTAGGAAGGTAAGGAGCCTAGCTTAAAATGACTGGAAGACTATCTTCCTGTGCGGATAGTAGTTTAGATTTATGGCATATATAAAATCAATGGCTAGTCAGTTTTCCATAAGAATCAATATAAAATATTTTAGAGAATTGGAGTAGCACGCATACATATAAATTTCTGTTTCATGGCTTGGGAATTAGCGTTTTGAATGATAATATACTATTCCTTCTATAATCCTAATAATAATGATGTAGACCAACACACTTTGAAAGCAACATCCAGAATTATACCGAATTACAGGGATTAGTGGGGGCTATCTACCTGATACATAAAAAGACCGGCATTGCACGCAAAGACTGCGCAAGTAGGACAAATCTCTGCAACACCTCGTTCGAATATAAAATCGGCGATGACTCGACGATGCCTCGACTTGCTGACGTAACCAGAGGGTAAGCCAACAATACCTCGCTCTCATATAATATCAACTATACCTCGATTTGATGTAGAAAAACCTACATTTTTCCAAGATAATTACTAGAAATTTTCTTTTTGAATTTTTATGCCCATTTGCAGACCGACAGCGGCATACATGAAAGTATTGTGTCTGAAAATATATTTCTAAGAAGAAACGAATGCTCATAAAAATCGTTAACAGCCAAAGAACGCCGTGTGTTTCACGAGGCAAGCAATTTAGTTCGGACGAGCTCGCGTCGAACCGCGCTGTGCCTATACTCTTACCACGGTGCGTATTGGATCGTGCTGATTTGCGGCACGGTGCCTACTTTTTAAAAAATATCGATTCCAAAATGCTTCGCGAAAAAATTATTGCGCCGCGTCTTTAGCCTAGTACTAAGGTTGGCGCTAAGCTATATTTTGTATGTAAATTTAGCAAACTAAAAGATATTGGCGAAAATTTATCCTGAATTTTAGCGATAGCGGTACTAAGGTCAACGCGCTAAATTTGCTTTTGGGTTTTGATTAGAGATGGCACCACCAGTAAGTCTCCGAAAAAATTTGCTTGAATTTATCCGCCCGGGCCGTTCTTTAGCGCGCTAAAAATATTTATTGTCAAAGTTCTTAGATTTGATAAATTTATTGATCGGATTTTTGTAGTTAACGTAGTTTTGTACGTCCTTGCTGTAAGTACGGATGAATTGGATTTCTTCTAGTGGCCGTATTTTCAATATCATTGTTATTTTTTTTTTCTTATTGTATATACATTATGCATATTATTTTTATATTTTTAATATTTCTAAATAATTTTAACTATCTTTTGTTCGAAATATTATGACCGGGCGTTGTATTTCCGTAAAAAAATTGCAAAATTCTTCTTCTTCTTGTTTTTAATATATCTTTTCTCTGAGTCTCCGCTGTCATATTTTAGGTGCTAAAGAACGGCCCGATTTTGGAGATTCGCTAAAAATTAGTTTATCGCGGACCTCAGTACTAGACTTTTGCAGTTAATGACTCGAAATGGATGGGACGCGCCATCTCGAGCCAGGCCCTATGTATACTGTGCGTATTGGCTCGTGCTCGCGCGGCGCGGCGCGAGAAAGCACAGGCCGTGAGAAGCCAGCTTAGAGAAACATTTTTTAGTAAGTTTCTAGGAAAAAAATTGAGAAATTCCTTACATCAGATCGAGGTATTGTTGATTTTATATTGAAGCGAGGCATTGCTAGCTTATCGTTTGGTTACGTCGTCAAGTCCAGGCATCATCGATTTTATATATATTCAAGCGAGGCATTGCTAGCTTATCGGTTGGTTACGTCATCAAGTCGAGGCATCGTCGATTTTATATATATGCAAGCGAGACGTTGCAGACTTTTGCTCTATTTGCCTTTCCCAGTATTTGTTTTTTTATTACTTTGTCTACAGGCTCTGGAGAAAACCTATTATTCAGTGTACGTCTGAACGTTTTGTCATAAGATCAGGAAAACGCAATCGCGCATGAGTATTAAACTTAAGAAAGCTTACATTGCAATTTAGTTTTGATATAGATCTGGTGATTTCTGTCATTTTGACAGACGTTCTACCATTCACCATTTTCAAACTACCGCGAGATAACAGATTTTTTTAAACACCTCAACATTGAACAATGATCACCTCATATTAATTCGAATTTTTATTTCTCACATATTTTAAAAGGCTCAAACCAGCTTATGTCACTTTCTCTAAATTCTGGATCGGTCATGTCCTGTAGGCGAGGGGACATAAAATTGTGAAGAGCCTTGAGTCTACTTGTTATTTTGTGGAGTTCAGTTTGTCTCTGTATTTTTGGATCGAATTCGAATATTATTGAAATTCACTTTGGTTGGTTTCTTGGAATCTAGGGGATTTTTTGCCGTCTTTACTTAATAGAGCACCGTTTGCCATATTCTGTAATTCGTCTATATCCATGTCATTAAAGATGTGTTTCTGTTTCTGTTTTATTAATTTATAATTTTTGATGTATGCCAACTATTTAATATCATCGGCAAAATCATCTAGTTTATGCTGTATTTGAGCATTCTTTAAACTG
Source organism: Dioctria linearis (assembly GCA_963930735.1). Taxonomy (NCBI): domain Eukaryota; kingdom Metazoa; phylum Arthropoda; class Insecta; order Diptera; family Asilidae; genus Dioctria; species Dioctria linearis. The sequence goes on from OZ005740.1 coordinate 27,901,941, forward strand.
GCATTTTAACTATTAAGGGCATATAGATTTTATTAGTACATAAGTTACGATCCGATCTTCAAAAAGTCCGGATAAAGTTGATAAATAGCTGACCATTTCTATTATTAATGACTTGATTGCGACCAATTAATGCGAATATATGTAGACTTGGTTGGTTTGGTCAAAATCTCATCTCTGCAAATTTCAACTTAAACAGAATGAGTTCTTTAATTATAGCTGCCAATTTGTGAATAAATATAATTTTAATAAAATTTATCATTGGATCATTTTTTAATAATAGAATCTCACGATGTGTGGTATTTTCAATGAATCGGATTCAAAAAATTGAGTTTGACTGATTGTAAAAGAACGCTTAGATAATTATGGCGCGTTTGAACGTTATGCACAGCATTAAATTGCATTGACTCAAATTGCTCTACAAGCCGAGCTAGCGCTGACGGATGATGACCTCTCGCGCGTATCACTTCACGTAGCCTAGGCCGGCAGCGGTGGGCTTTTTGAAATGCGTATAGTTCATAAACTACCCGACGGATTGTCAAGCATTTTATTTTATTTTGTAGATAATATTATCAGGTTTTATTTAAATTAAAAAATATGTGTCCATATTGTAGGATATTTAGCTATTATTTTCATTAGAACGAAAAAAATTATTTGAATATTCACAATTTTCTTAATATTCAGCCGCCATCTTTAATTTCTAAAACGGTATTTTTTCTTTAGATTAAAAGATTCAATACGAATTGACATACTAATCACTAATATCGGTTCAGCCGTTTTGAGTCTATAACTTTTTAAATTATGGCAGCCGCCATTTTGGAAAAGGTCCGCCATCTTGATTTCTAGTGGATTAAATTTTCATTTCCTCGGATGAAATCAATTATATTTGTCGAAGTGAATAAATCTGGTAATAGTTTTGAACCGATTTATACCCATGGCTGCTCTGTAGTAGATTGGATACTCATTTGACTTCCACAGCTCCCTTATGTGTTCACGGTTCGAATAATGAACTCCAGCCGTAATTAATATTCCCAAGTACGCGTTAAATTCTTCTTCCGTCAATTCTTTCCAAGTTTTTTTTATTTTCGCATTACATAGCGTCAGTAACTGCGAGACATATACGTGTATCCTATACCCAGTCACCAAGTATTCTTAAATCGTCATTAAATCGCTACATATGTATGAATGATGTCGTTTGAGCAATGGAAAAACAAAAGCGGTCTAGAATAGACCTTTGAGAGATCCCTCAGTGTAGTGGAAGTATTCTTGAAAACTTTTTCTTTGCATAGATTTCTTGCAAACACTGTCAAAAGTAAGAGATGGAAAAAAATAGACGAAGAACAAGAAGACAAAAGTAAAAGGCATAAGAAGAAAAGGGAGAAAAAAAAAAGTAGAAAAGGGAGAAGAAGAACAAAAAGAAGTAGACAAATTAAAAAATGAAGAAGAATATGAGAAGAATTAGAATAAGAAGAAGAAAGCAAAATTATTATTTTATCAAAATAAAAATTTAAGGTTGTTTGCTTTGCTACTCATCAACTTCCTAGAAGTTACAATAAAATCAAAACAAAAAGGCAACAAACCAAACTGATAAGACGTCCTAGCAGGAGGGAAATTTTTATGTCACAGGGAAATTATAGATCCTTACCTATACCTTAAAAAATACTTCTATTAAAAACCTCTCAAATTTCTATATGTTCCAATTCAGAAAATCAATTTTCATCAAACTGTAATATCTTTTTGTATTGTCATTGAATGACTTTTCAATACAAAACCCCCTCCATTCCATTGTTGGATTTAATAACCTTCAATTTCTAGTTATTTGTAAATACTCGAAGGAGAAGAACCAGTAGAATTGCCAATTTTCGCAATAGGCTCTCCATGGAAATAAAGTTCTAATACGAGTAATGCTAATATTTACTATAAAGAGGCTTTTCACAACTCACAACTCATAATCACCTTTTCCATAATTTTGTTAGCCTTTATCACTGAAGTATATTCCACCCTCCTAAATACACTTACTACATACACCTACACCTACATATATGGTATTATATGTATGAGCATAACACATGAACAATTTCAGGTCTAACAGGGCAACCTTGGTATTCACAACTTATTGGATTTATATGAAATTTTTTACGAAAAGGATGAACTGCACACGTACAATTGCTTCAAGCACCTATCTGCTCCTGAATACAATATTTAAGTGTGTATTTTCCCTTTCTGAAATAGTTCGCCATCTTTACATAAAAAATTCAATAGTACAAAATAGAACAGCTCCATCTGGTATCGTTTGTGATGAAATTATTAATTTCTGCTCTATATATGGATGTGTAGAAGGTCTAATGGGGCAGGGATATTGTTGTCTCTTCTTAAAGGGATTCAAAAGAAAAAAAAACCTTTAGATCCTTTAGGTGTTTTTTTTTTTTTTATTTCAGCAACAAGGTTGAATTATGTGTAAATGCGTGTGTGTTTTTGCGTGTTTTTGTGTGTATTTGCTATAGCGCTACAATGTGGCAAGCTATTCATAGAATATTTATTGAGGTAGAGAAGCAAAGTATTTTATGTAGAAAAAGCCTAGACAACGTAGAACATATAGGGAATCCCAGAAATACCCCATTTGGTTGGTTATATTGAGTTTCATAGATCTCAAGGAGTATAATGCAAAGGTTACATCTGTGGGCACGGCTCTTTGTCCTATACTTTATTAGTTTTGTGGGTATGAAGTTTTCGTATGTTTTTATAAATAACAGTTTTTGCGGAAAACCTTTTTTTGTGTATGAATATTTGCTATAAATATATGCGGTCATAAGATTTAGTCTAGGATTTACCTAAGAAGATGAAAGTCTTAAATTATAATTTTTTTTTATTAATTTGGGTTTGCTGTATTTCTTGTATGTTTGTATAAATGTAATACCTGAGGATATACAGACCTATGAATTTATGAATATGGGAGGCAGTTCATAACGGTGTGCTTGCTGAAGGTTTGGTTCCAAGTTTGGAAATTATATTTCCATAACTTATGATCAATATATTTTTGAAAAGTACAACAAACGTTGAGATCATGCACCTTGGAGAATGATGAGTCCTTTCATCTAAAACACACAATATATTTTGAAAATGCAGAAGGAGCAAGGTCCTCAGCACAGATACTAATATGATGCAATGATAAAAAATTCTACTTCGTGCATGCACTCGAATCAAAATGTCCTCTTAACCCGTTTTGGTCCGCTCGAAAACTGGTGGAGGGATTTTCGAAAAATTTTATGAACATGTTAGCATACATTCAAGGATTAAATAAAAAAATTTCAATACTTTATAAGTATTAGTTTCTGAGAAAACATATGTTGCGAAAACGCAACGGTGTGGACAAAACGCAACATTTTTCAAAACGTAAGACAATTAATTCTTTGTAATGATAAATAAGAGAGAAACATAAACTCAAAATATTACTACATACCTATGTATATTTAAAAAAAACTTTTTTTATAAAAATGAAAAAAAAAAATATAATGCTTCATGTAAGTTATTTTTTGTATGGTATTTCGGAGAACATTTCAAATGCAACGGAACATCAAAATCATTTTTGGGGCATGTAGAACATTTAAAATACGTTGTACTTTTGCAATACCTACATCGTTTTCTTCATTTTGCTCTATTTTTACGATGTCATGCCGCTCCTGCAAAAATAAACGGGGTTTTTAAATTTAGCAGCAGAGGACCGTCCATGCCCAGTAAAAGGCCTATCTTCTCTCATTAAGGTTGTTAGTAAAGCTACAGTTATTTGCAGCCGAAAATCTATCAATGGCATAGGTTTTTCGTGGGTATCTTTATGAAGACACCATGCATTAGATACTACCAAACTATACAATTGGCGAATAAAGGCCACCACCACTTTTTACACCGGACTCCAATCCGGTATTGCGACAAAAATCTGTCAAACAAATCAACACTTCCCATGAATTTATTATACGACGATATGATCTTTGGACACGGTATGTAGATATTCTCCTTTTTCTGTGAGGAATACCTTTTTACGCGTGAAACAGGATTATGGTCCTAAAAATTTGCAAGTGCGGAAACGACTGCATTCAACGAATAGCATATACTTTACTGGATGAATTAAATTTTGTTTCCAAATGGCCTCTATCTTTTTTCTTAAAATTTTTTGTTGATATTATAGGGCATCTTGCCATACGGTTTTCATGCACTGTTCCCGTGGCACAAAATCATTTCGAACTCAAAATAATCATCAGTTTGTGCGACGTGAAGAAGTTGTCGAAGTATACAACACGATTTCGGGGAATTTCCACAATTGTTAAAAGATCAAGTACGACACTATGTCCAAATCCGTCACTTTTGGCATAGCTATCATTTCTTCCAGAATATGGAAAAAATTTAAAAACATATCTACTTGATGAGCACAAGCACCAGAGTTTATACCCGAATCTAATAGGCATATGATTTAAAAATGTCCAAACTTTATAAAATTTATCCTTTTTATCTATGAAATTATTGTTAGCAAGATGAAGATATGATTTAATCTATTTATAAGTTTTTCGCGGCTTTGAACTTCTTATAATTGGAAAATTCACGTCATGTGATACATTCCAATACATATTTTCTTGAGGGACGGAATTATATCCAGAAAATATTAGTATACCTAGAAATCGATTGAGATGACAAAGATCCAATATAAAATCCGAATTCATTTGAGCAGCATAAGTATTTGTTTGCGTTAAGATAAAATTGCATATCTCCTCATCGAAGAACTCGTAGAACAAATCAATAGGTGCCTTATAACCTACTTTGTTTAAAAGTTTAAAGTTTAAAAGTATATCCACTGCATACAACTCGTTATTTGTTGGAGTATTGGCAAACTCCGCTGAGCAGTTTTCCCATGTCGTGAAAACAGGGCTTAATGGCTCATTCTTATTCACATTGTCACTGGATTGCAAACGCCGTTTTAAAATTGACAAAAAGGTTCGTTATCAGTATCGCTATCATCGTGGCCCATAATTTCTACGGTTCCAGCAACATCCTTTGGAAGATCGGTTTCCAAGATATTGAGCTCATTTTCGTAAATGTTTTCACAGTCGCGTAGCCCTCCAAACTCATCAGGTGGCAAAATGACGATATCTGTCTCTTCTTCGTAGATACTCCACGTATCAATATCAGCTTGAAGTTGATCTAAGGTTAAGTAGTGCCTTTCCATACTGTAAGAAATGATTGTGGGTTATTCCACGGTTGCGAAAACGCAATATCCAGATAAAATGTTCTAAAAAACCAGTTTTCGTAGATATGACTCACTTCCTTGTTAATTATAATATTACTTTGGAAAGAAATTTAAAATTTGTGCGTAATAGTTAGGAGAAAACTAAATTTATATATACCTACTTCTAATGAGTTTTACAAAATACAAACAAAAAGTGTTTGGCAGGCTTTGATGGGGATTCCCCGAATAAAAACATAATGGTAACAAAAAGGTATGAAGTCAGCTGAATTTTCTTGGGAAAAATTTACTAGTTGTCAAGAAATGGCACTAGCACCATTATAGTTTCATTATGTTATAAGAAAAAGATGTTCGAAAATGGTGTTGCGAAAACGCAACGGCGAACTAAAACGGGTTACTGAGGCACAGTATGCTCTGTCGATGACTGGTCAAACGTATATGTCAAGTTCGATCACTTCATTCAAGTATATAAAAAAGGACATTCCAGATAATCGTAACGACACAAAGTACTACCACAGATACCAAGATATTGAAGGAGATAGGAGAGTCAATTCATGCCCCGTATGTAGTGACATCTTCAAAGCTTTTTGTACATTAATTTTCGGTAAAAGTCTATGCTAAAGCTTTTGACTATCTTAACAAAGCTTCCACAGTTTTCACAACTTTTTCTTATTTTTCAAGCGCAAATTGAAAACCAAATTGTTCGGCTGACCTGTAGGCTGGTTAATGTTCAGAGGTTTTACCCTTGCTAAAAGCTAAGGCTGCCTGATATATACATCGTGGCTGGCTCATGAGAAACAGATCTTTAACATTGGTTACCAAAACCGAGTGTTACTTATCTGTTGTACTACTTTGCATTTTCCCATTTTAAGTTCCAGAAAGAGTTCAGTGAATATATTTCTTCGACATGCTGAGATAGGGTTTTGATCACTTACGAACATTTAGATTCGACCAAGATGATTTTCTGTGCGAACATCTTTTATTGAGGAAGGCTTAGAGATCCACGAGATCACCACGATTTAGGTCGAAGTCTACAGAAGGTGGTGTTTCAAAGTGAATGTATGTAAAGTAGTGTCCTCAGTATCTAGGATAAAGGCTGCAAGTATAGTATCAGTAAACAGCCTGAGCAACTGTCTATTAGGACCAATTATATTGCACGTCTGCAGATGAGAGACGTGAAGAAGCCAGATTGTCCGCTTTTCATTACCGTCCACTCGCTTGAATCCAGGAACCCAAAGCAACATTCTTTGTAATTTCTAGACAGCAGCTGGAAATTGTGGATGTTGTAGTTCTTGCAGCCCCTGTGCAAACTTTCCTGAACTCTCCAACTACTAAAGCGTAGACTTCTGCATGAAAAATGAAAGGTGATGTATCAAGCGGAATGGAGACTTCAATTTATTCACCGACCACTCGTGCGCCTGTTTTGCCATCCTTCCTCGATGCGTCAGTATTTCAGACAGGGGACCATAGCTATAACTTGGGCGCTCTATCTGGCTTTTTGCGTTAATAGTTTCCTGGTAACCTATTTCGAAGGAAAATCTTATCGGCATAATATCCGTAGGGAGCTTCTAGGCCTTTAATGATAACCTGCGCGAGGATGTTAAGATGTCCCACACCGGAAGAAGTCTGATCATCTGAGGTTTTCCTTCGGAATTTTCTAGCCGCTCTGCTTGCCTCTGGATAAAGAGGTAGAGTGGGCTGTAGTTCAAGAATAGTTTTCCATAAGCTAAATATTGAATCAGGCTGATTCGAATAGATCAACCTAATATTTTAAGAATTCATTGGAACTCCTACATAACTTCTGAAGATTCAAGTTCCTTCGGGACTATCGGAGACGATAAAGATATTTATTTTTTGTTGTAAGTTGTCTTTCGGTTTTAAGCATTTCGATTTATACTCCAGCTCCGACGCCCCCTGCACATTAAAGTCAACAATATTTATATATTCTACAAAATTTACAGGCTACCAGAGAGTAGGTCAAATCAAAATTTATCACAGAGTGAGGGTAAAAAAGAAAAAATTAAATAGTGGTGCTCGTAGGAATTTAGTTTTATTGAATTTCATATATTGAGTTTAACTTTTTCCACCTATTCTGATTCGTATAACAGGTAGCCATAGCAAAATTACATCTTAAATTTGTAGAAGTTTTCATCCACACCAATAGGTGTCACGAGTCTCCAGAAGGTTTAAAATTGTCGACAAGCATCGCCCTCTAAACCTACCCTAATCGGAAAACAATAACAACATTATTTTTTTTTTTAGAGAAAAAAACCCAACGAATCTAATCTCTTCGAGTAATTAAAACTTAATCAGATTCAAAAAAATTACGATGAAATAAACTTCACCGCAAATAATCCTAATTATCATGTTTTCCCTAATAATTAACTCGGCCCCAAAATACTTTATTAAAGGGTATACTGTTTTTGGGGCGTTTTATATGGGTGTGTGTTTTTTACCCAAATATTAATTAGTCCGAAAGTTAAGTAGTCGTCTCTCCTTAGCACCTCAAACTGTTCTCTGCCCTAAAACCTTAAAGGAAATTAAAAATTAAAAAAAAAAAAAAAATTTGCATTGAAATGGGTTACCGAATTGAGAAAATGGAATTACGCACTTCAAATGGATAAAGTTAGACCGCACTTCCCAAAAAAGTTTTTGGTCAGCTAAGGTGAAAAGTGTGGTTTCCCTGAGCTGTCCTTTTTCTGTAAAGCTTTTTTTTTTTGCAGATTTATTGTGATTGGCATTAAAAGGTGACCGCATAACCACAAAGTGGTGTGTGTGTGTGGGAGAGTGTGTTTATGGTTTCTATTCTTGAATAATCAATCGGCTGTAAAAAAAAACACCAAGGATGTGGATTTTCTATGGTGATGGAATGTGTGTATCTGTATATCCTCCGTTGTCGTCGTCCTCTAGAAAGACGTTAAAGGGCGAAACATTCTGGTCGGCCTAGCATTTTATACTTGCGATGTGAATGGTTGAAAGGGAGTGGGGGGGGGGGAGAAGTTAGAGTGAGAGAGTTTTCTTATTTATTTCTTCATCTCCGCCATGGATCTCAATTCCTTTGAGATGAAATTGCCGTAAGTAAGGTCTTGTCTATGCCTAACAAAAGGGCTAAAAAAGGCCAATTTACTTGGAAGTATTAGTCAAAATCTCCAGTCGACAGAAACGGATCGAATAATATTAATATAAATTTCCTTAACGATATATACCTGCTGCGGAAGGCTTTGATTTTTTCGGGTATAGAGAAGATATAGATTATATCCTTTCAGGTTCATCTGCTACGAGATTTGGATTTTTCTCGGTATTTACCCACGTAAAGTTATCCCATTTACCGCAGCTTAAGAGATTGCGGTGAGGGATAAGGAAAAAAAAAATTTGTTGATTTGCTGTGCTTTTGTGTCATAACTGAGATGAGAGTATGATTTATTAATTTATATGTATAAATGAATTTTTGTATATTACTTATTAAAATTGTGATGGGTTGTAAACATCGTCATAGGGCAGTGTTTAGTAAAATAAAATATTTCACAAATAACTCACTTCAGCGATTCACAAACAAAAAAATAAGAAGAAACAAAGCAAAGCTTGGCGATCCGAAATCCAGCCATGAATGCAGGAGAGAAAAGATGAACATAAATTCTTAGCGGTCCACAAAGTCTAGCTATGAATGCCTCTCAACACGAGGCAGGAAGAATTAAGAAATGGATAGGATTATGATTTTGATGTTGACCCTTCAACATCTCGAATATGAATGAGGAATGTATGCAATCTGATCTCCTTTTTATATTGCTCTAATGTGGTGGGGATGACAAGCCAAATCTGAATTCCGTATTCAGGCATTTAAGAAATATGTGTTAATTCTTCCCTTTATTTTACGTTTGAATGTACAAAAATATTGGAGAGGAAATTGGAATATAGGAATATAGAGTTTGCTTGCATTTAGTTGGTTTGTGTCTAAGTTAATTATTGGTTTAGACTTAGAATACCATGGATTTTCAGTTCACACTATGAATGTTAATTTTAAATTAGGCGTTTGTTCTATTTTTCGCTCCTCTTTTATTTATGTTGCTCAGGCACCATTGTAAAAGCATTTTATATTTTAGTTTCAGTTTACACTTGACAAATATTGAATTCTCGAACCTCAGGTCCAAATTTTCAGCTTACATAGGGTCTTTGATTGAGAGGCAAATTTTTCCCAAATGCAATAAGAATCGTACGTGAAGGTAGAGTGGACCGAAGAGGGGCGATAAGTTATAGGGACCTTAAATTCGATGTTTAAGGGAAAGGGGAAGGTAATAATAATTTTTAATAAAAGAAATGTGTCAAAATAACTTGTTCTAAAAATAAAAAAACTTTAAAAAAGTGGATATCGTTTTGTATTATGAGTTCCAAATTTTTAAAATCGGCGTCAAAATTAATAATTATAGAGTAGGAGGTGGACGGACCCAAAGAGAAGATGAGTTTGATCGACATTTATACATAGATATGTTTTCACCGTAGCTCTTAACAAATGTAGAAAAAGTAGTTCAAGGATGCTAGAGCTTCTTGTACAAAATCGTAGAATCATATAGCAAGCCAACGTGGGCGTAGCTAGGGTTTCGTTGTGGGGTGGGCCTAGTAGGGGCCAGCTTGACACAAAAATTGAAAAAGAATATTCTGCAATGAAGTATTGTTTTTCAAAAATGTGTAAAACTTTCTAAAACGTTAATCAGTGTTAACACCAAATTTCCTTACATCAGCAAACTATTTTATTGATTACCGTTGTTTGATTTCGAGCAAGAGTTCATTCTAAAAAAAAAAATATCGCCTATACATTTGACTGGATTTCATTTAGATCGAATACAAAATACATGTGATATTTTTTTTAATCTAATGGCATTACGATTTCTACTGGAGTGAGATAACTTTCACAGAAACAAGAAAACACATTTGAACGGCAATAAAACCGAAAGCCTAATAGAAGTCAAATTTAATTAATATATGCAGAAAAACTTCTGGCGTGGCCTTAGTTCGTTATTTAAAACACAATATTTCAGATATCAATAACAAGTTCTTCTTTTATTTAACATCACTGTTTACTTTTATAACATTTACAAACAATTATCAAACCAAGTCTTTATAGTTATCGCTAGTACTGTACTTCTGTAATTATCGCAATCCAAATAGTTTATTTCGTTCACTTCGCTGTCTGAAAGAAGACTCCCCTCCTGGAAGTCAAGTCAAGAGTTCTTCACACGCGATTTACGAATTATAACGAATTATGGCGAAATATAAATCGAACTGATATCCCGGGATATTTGATAGTTTTTACTTACAGGGTTTTATTTTGGCTTTTGGTTTCACTTATGTCTTTAATGCACTTTACACTTTAATTGTTCGAATAACTATTAATATTATATTTCACGATGTCGATAAATTATTAACAGCTTGTTGCGCGACGGCAAGCTGTGTTCTTGTCTGTTGCTCCCCTCTACAAATTATACTAGAACCTTCTTGAATAATCCGTTTTCCGAACCCAAGGTTTACTAAGATGTCACTAGACTAAAGTTGCTTCCATTTCCAACAGATGTCGCTTGTGTCACTTTGTGGCACGTAATAATATATACCTACTAAGAAATTTTCTCATTTTCTGTAAGAGAATTTACTACTATTTTATAATCGGAGATAATTTAGAAAATATATTTACTACTATTAATATAAATTTTCTATATTCAGTTTGAATAAGACGAAACAATTTGTTTTTTTTTTTACGTGCAAGAAATGTCTGCTAAGCTCAAAGTTGCACCCAACTTCCCTTGATACACATGGTACAGAACTTATTCTCAGATAAAATGTCTCTCGGTGCATTATCGTTTAATTTGAATTCGGCACCATCTATCACTTCTAAATTAATATCGTTATAATCATGCTGCTGGGAGGGAATACAACTATTATTTTATTACTTTTCGTGTTAATTTAAATTAAACTTACTTGATGGTGTTATAATGTTGTCAAAAGAAATTGCCAAAAACCAATTGAATAAGTTTTAGTTTTCTATCTTTTCTGCAAATCGGCTCAATACCTTTTCAGCTGTAATTTTTAGACAATAGCATTCTCTGTATTGAGCAGTAAAATGCATCACATGCGAGAGAATTGTTCTTGAAGCATTGTGCTTCTAAGCCACGTTTTTATCCGCATCATAGTACAAAAACTTCTCTCACAGTCAGCCGAGCTCACTGGAAATAATATTGCCGCTTTAAAAAGCTTATATTCTTCTTTAATATTTTTTCTCAAATTTTCAGCATTCATCTCGTAATTTTTATACCGTACATGAAATCTATAGGGGTATACTAAGTTTGTCATTCCGTTTGTAACACCTCGAAATAATGATGGTAGAGCAAAACGGATTGGACACCCCCTCATAAAATTAAAGGTTATTTTGATTTTTGCATGTCCGTCCGTCCGTGCGCACGATAACTCGAGATCGCGTTCACTTAGAAAGCTCCAATTTTGTACACGGACAGTAAAAAAAAGCAAAATTAAGTTCGAAAATGAGACAAATCGGGTAACTCCTTCGTGGGGTTGCCATACAAAAATTTCGTTTTCCACGATATATTTGGACACTACCTGAGAACACGTCGCCATAGAAAGCTGAAATTTAATACATTGTGTTTTCATAGTAATAGAAAATAAAATATCAAAAATGGTCTAAATCGGGCAACCCCTTCTTGGTGTTGTCATATAAAAATTTAGGTTTTTTACATATACTTTGAAAACGATCAGTCCTAGACATTTGTATTGTACTAAAAACTTCTTCAGAATAAGAAATCCTATAAAATTGGTTATAATCATTTTTTCTATCCGACGAGCCGCTCTAGAAATATATGCGAGAAACTAAAGCAAAAAATCAAAATTGCTCAAATGAGTGACCATTCGAAATTTCATACAGGCATTCATTTAGGGTATCATAAGAATTGGTCTTAGACCAATTCTATCATTTTCACTTGTTTAATTTAAGCATGTTTTCATGACCATCGCTTCAGCTTCCTAGGTTGATGTATCAATTTTTAAGATTTTTTTATAAGTACTGATGAATTTAAAAAAATTGTCGTTATATTTACAAGAAAATTGAGGTATTTTCAAAAAATTACCTCTATTTTTAGAAGATGAGTCCTCCCGGAGCCTTCTCAACGACAAAACCGGGCGAACAAGTATCATTATTATATCAATAAGTTTAACCAAGTATTCTATGTTCTAAGCAATTTCTTCCTCTGGCTGTTTCGTAAGTTGTCAATGAATACGTTTTCCACTTACAGCAAGGACTGGGAGTGCTTTTATGTAAGACTTTCACAAGCCCCGATTAAGGAACTCTTTCTTGACATTGTGACTTTCTAATCTCAGAACTCAAGTTTTTCTTATTACGCGTTTTATTTTTGACTTATTGACTTAACGTTTGTTTATTTACTTCTAAATTTTCCTTTTTGTTCTTTATTAGGGGTATAAGAGACCTTACCGTGGATCGGGGGTCTCTTGGCTCGATTTTGATTTAGTTTTAAATACTACTGCCTAAGGATCATCAATCAATTTTCTTCGAAAATTGGTGATCCAGCAAGATTTAGTAAAGGGGCGAAAATTTGTAAACTAACTTAAGTGTAGAATTTTGGGTACGCCTTCCAATTTATATATTGACTGAATATTGGGAATAGTCTATTTCGCTTATACAAATGAAATTGAACATTTTCTTCTACGTAAACAGTGTAGTACGTAGTCGCATTATGCTAAAAATGGAAAATGTAAAGTTGACAATAATTCTGATGGATTTATTATCAGTTGGATCACTGGATCACTTAGATACAAGTATCTGGATTTGTATCGGCACTTGTATTGGCACGTTTTCGACCTGTATATATTGAAAACTTTGTTGACTTCTGTTTACATTAGAGGAGCATTTGTAGATATACTTTAATTACTGGTCCGCAAGAGTTGCAAATGTTTGAATGCATACCATGATGAGGTATATACTTCATGAGCTCCGCAGCCGGATTTTTTGCTAACATTAATTTTTCCGAGTTCTCTGTTAAATTGAGTTTTTATATTATAGCACTTATCTTCAATTTCTTTTTTCGTACACTTTAACTCCTGAGCGATTTTTTCCAACTATTCACTTTTTTTCATTTAAGTCTTTATATGCTTTTGACCTGAAGTAAGATCTTTTCTTTTGACCACGATGACATGACTTTTAATTTAACTCAACCGCCCGCAATACAGAACTAAGCACACGATAAACTGTACTTCAAAACTAAACGCAAAAGTATATAGCGAAAAGTCAATCCACAAACAAAATCAACATATACAAAATGTATGTGCAATTATGTCAGGCACAACCAAACGTATGAGCATTATTTGTATGCGAAGTTGCATCGCGATTTTTAGAATATTCTTTGCCTCATAAAAATCCCGATACAAGTGAAAGAAAATGTTTTCTAATTTGAGAATTCTTGAATGAATGACTTGGAAAATGTGAGAGATACTCGTATGAAAATAGGCATATCTGTACATATGTACACCTACAGCATAGATGCGTTTATTATGAGTAATGAATGCCGCTTATTACAAAATCACTTTTCACAAATTTAGAACCAACTACAGATGTAGGTACAGCTCACTCTTATCTAATTTCGTTATGCTTGCTTGGTTGAAACTGAAATATAGTTGATCGATTACTTGGATAATAATAATAGTTTACGAATTTTGTCTCTATAATCTTTGATTTGGACATTGATCCTGGGCAGCCAAGGTGGTTGGCTATGATCTGTAGGTCTTCGTGGGGTAGTACTCTCTCCAGTTTGATTTGGTTCTCTGTATACTCCCATCATCTTAGTTACATAGTTAATTCAGCATAGTACACGTATGTATGTATGTACGTCTTCTAAGTTAACCTGCTCATTTAGTAGTGGTGGCAGAATTTCGGTGTTCAAGACTTCGATGATATTGCTGGTTTTTCGTGAGGTTTGAATTCACGGGATGGTTGGACGGCAGAGTTGGTCAGTTCCATTGTAGATAGAATTATTTTTGTTATTATTATTATTATATTTTTCCGAATATTTTTCCAATTGTTCTGAATTTTTTTCCAAATGTTCCGATTTTGTTCCAATTTGTCCGAATAATTTTCCCATTGTTCCGAATATTTTTGAAGTTTTTCCGATTTTTTTCCAACTGTTCTGTATTGTTTCCAATTGTTCCGAATTTTTTTAATTTTACGGAATTGTTTCCAATTGATCCGATTTTTTTTTAATTTTTCCGAATTTTTTTTCAATTATTATGATTTTTTTTTAATTATTTCGATTTTTTTCCAATTGTTCCGATTTATTTTTAAATTTTTCCAAATTTTTTCCGAATTTTTTTCCAATGTTTTCGGCTTTCCCCCAATTTTTCCGATATTTTTTTAACTATTGCGATTTTATTTCCGGACTCTGTCCCCAATTTTTCCGATTTTTTTCAATTATTACGATTTTGTTTTATTATTACGATTTTTTTCAAAAAAAAAAAAAAATTAGTTAATTAATTTATTTATTGAAATGGCAGTATGTATATAAGTACCTCCCCCGTCGCCAGTTTCTTCCAACCACACTTTATCATCCTTCAATCCAATCTTTCTTCTAGCTCCCCATATAAATTTCTATCCATATCCCTTCACATATAAATTAATTTCTATACATTTCTCGCTCAAAAAAAAAATAAATAAAAAAAAAATATTAATAATAATTATTTAATTCATTGATCCGGCACGTTGTATATACGTACCTCACCCCGTCGCCAGTTTCTTAACCGTACACCAAAATGAACTAATGATGATGGCTAAAAGATTTGACTCCATCCAACTTGATGCCATACCAAATCGTCACCAAAATGATCAACAGCTTCATGATGTCTTACGCCAGTATGTATATATGCAACTCCCCATATACATTTCTCTTCTTTCTTCACACCGTCAAAAGAACTCTTCCCATATAAATTAATTATTATTATTATTGACCTTTTATAACTTTTAGATTAGCTAGCGACCTTTTGTTTACACTTTGTAGAGCCTTTTTTTGCCACCTATTTTTAGGGAATTTTAAAAGAGCCAATGGGCCACTAAATAAAAAAAAATTATTATAGCAACATTCTTGTGAAACACCTCTGAACTGGGTAATAATGGAATAGAAGCAAGCTATTGATGAAGGTAAATTTATTATCGCTAGTTACCTAGGCATGAAGAGGGCTTTGAAGGCGACGGATATAAAAAATCTCATGAACAAATTATATAAGTACGGAGTGAAAGGAAGGGATGCGAATTAGTTTCGGTAGTTTTTTACGAACAGATCGCAAACGAATTTATGTAAGGAGCAATAAACTGTGCTTTAGGAGTACCGCAAGGTTCTATTATAGGCGCATTTCTGTTTCTTATTTATGTGGGGAATATATTCTGGACCAATGTAAATTAAGCCCCTTTGCACGTGATTCATTATTGTATATTACAGGTGACCGTGTAAATTTTAATCAGTGTAGGAGTAATTTGACTAGTATAAGCTTTGCAAATGGTTAAAAATGAATAAAGTTAAAACTTCATAGTGCAAAACTAAAAATTATGATAATTAACTCTAATGAAAGACTTAACATCTATTGATAGTGTCGCTATTGAATTGGATGAAAAATATTGGAATTTATAGAGAATACACTAAATTTCAATGATCATTTCAATTATAACTGTAACAAAATTGCTAAAACAATATACTATTTCAGAAGAGTCATAATTATCTTAGGGTGCTAAAACCAATAAATTGTAATGTACTATGTTAAAGCGAAATTTTGAATATTGTCTGTCAATGTTCTTTATGGTTACAGGGAAAGATTTAACGAAACTTCATAGATTACAAACAATAGCGAATTGTGTTTAAAGTGTTAATTAATATTTTTAAACTAAAGCATAACTTGTTTCCCATATTTTTGCAGAAATGTAAACGTGGTTAGTGATATGCTGCCGTAATAACTACGAAATAATGAGGATTTCAGACTTTTATATACAACTTTCAGAGCTCAGAATATGATGGGGTCTATACAGCATAGTCTCTGTAGACATTAGACAGAAATTGGGGGTCGATTTGCTGCTACCACAAAGTTCGGAGGGCTATTTTTTTTTTATTATTTTAAAAAACATTTGTAAATTTTTTTTTTTTCAAAAATGTTTATTGATATAAAATTTATTTTTAAGCAGTGTAGCCTTTTTTAATATGATCGCTCCACCAACTGTTTCAACATAGATACGTCGCTGCTATCAGCTTGCGCTGATAGACTGGACTTCACGCCCTTTAGTATTTACCCAACATTAAAACCATAACAGAGACTCCAAGGACCTAATAGGCATACTCCATCCCATCCTACTAATTTACCGAACACATTGTAATTGCACCTACTAATTATTACACTTTCCTTTATAAGGTTTTCCAGATTATGTGCCTATTATTATTTTTTTCTAATTTATTCATAAAATGCATTTTAAAACAACGAATACAAGCCATTTCACCCTGCCTTTCATTCATCAGATTCCTAACCATTTTCTATTGGAATGACTTTATCAATAAATTTGGATTGAAATCAAATTAAATGCCAATTTTCACTGAGAATTTATATCAAGGACTTCTTTCTATCTTCACGTGCATTATCGATCTGCCGCCACTGGTCTCACCGATGAATAAAAATACAAACATACTTATACACACACACATACATACACATATTCATATCTACCTAATCCATTTCAATAAATAAAGGAAACTTACGTCTGGATTTTGCAATCAACGGTAAAAACATGAACAACATCGGAAATTGGACTTTCTGCACGGATATGACGCCAATGAAATAAACAACGGTGATATAACGGTGATATATGTATATAACCACGAAGTAAAATCACTGTTTGGTTGGGGGGGGGGGTGTATATATGTGTGTGTACTTCATAAACTTCCAACACGTGTTTATGATACCTAATATAACTCCATATATATGTATATGAGTCTCATGATGCTATTGCAGAAGAAGGGATCTCTTGCATCATTTTTCATTTAATTGAGTTGAACTCTTGTCTATACCTTGGCATACTTGGTGTTCCCATATAAATCCAACGTTGAGTTCCGCAGCATTTTAATCAAATTTGAAAATTATCATTTTTGTTTTTAATCAATACCTTTTACAGGTATTCTCGTTAAATAGTTAAATGAGGCCAAAGTAATAATAATAATAAAAAAAATAATAATAATAGAAAAACAGTAGTGCTGTCCTATCCCCATCAGAAGATATTTCGTCTGATGGATTCGTGTAAGCTCCATCTATGATCATCTAACTGAACTATTTGCTGTCAAAATGATTGCATTTTCTTTTCGATTTGACATTTTCAGTTCTGTCCCGCATTGACGTCTATTTTTTTTTACCCTCTATTTCTTAAAGCATTAAGACTTGTGTTTTGTGTACACCGTACACCCCTCCCCCTCCAACAAAACCTGATTACCTTCGGAGGATTAAATGTTGTCCTATCCCCATCAGAAGATATTTAGTCTGGTGTTAGCTCCATCTATGATCATCTAACTGAATTAATTGCTGTCATAATGATTGCATTTTCTTTTCGATTTGACATTTTCAGTTCCGTCCCGCATTGACGTCTATTTTTTTTTACCCTATATTTCTTAAAGCATTAGGACTTGTGTTTTGTGTACACCGTACACCCCTCTCCCACCAACAAAACCTAATTTCCATCGGAGGATTACATGTCTATAATACATATGCAGACTTAGAATATAACTTATGTGCCATTGCCTATATTTTCCCCATATCATTTCCTCATCTTAATAAAATCCTTAAAATTTCCCAGTTTAAGAATACACAAAAAAAAACCGGCTGTTTTTTTTTCTTTTCTTTTATCAATCGCAAGCAAGTAAATACGCGCCTTGTTCATGGTAAACGTAAAATGCTCGTAAAGCACGGATATTTATCCTTATCTTTCCACAGTACATATACATACATATACACTCCTGTTTTACATATATGTATCTACATTCCGCAGTTATTATAAATACAATTTTTTATGAGGCAATTTCTTCCTGATTCGAATCTTTTTCAAATTGGGATCTGATGTCTTTGGGTATTTGAAGCGATAAAGACCGACCGATTTCTTTAAGCATGCAAGTACCTACCATAGGCGGCGCCACCGTTCACCATGACTTTATGTGTTTAAAAAAAAAACACATTCTCAAACCTATGGTAAATTTTGTGCCAGTCGTCGCGTTCATCCCATATAAAAGAAAACAAAAGTGTCGAAATGTGACCGAGACTTTAGAGAGAAAAAAAATAACAACAACAACTGCCTATAGGTCCCTCTCCCCACTATTTTCCTTATACAGAGACTTGCACGCACGAATGTTTCCGAATTGTGGCAATGTCAACACTTAAAAATGTATTTTCGTGTGAGGATTTTTGAAATCCACACACGTATATTTGTCGTATAAAGGTTTTCAAACTTAAAGCGCGCGATTGAAGACAGACACATTATCGAGTTCGTTTTTTTTTCTATTCGAGCGGCAGGGGATAGGTAGTAGGGAACGTTTTCTTGTATGTAAATAACTTTGGTATTTATTGAAAACAATTTTTTAAGTAAAATTACGTGTGACAGCATAAATTATTATTGTGACGCAAAAAAAAAATAATGGAATTCTTGTGGAAGCTCCCATTTGTGGATTTTAGTAAGAAGCTGAAGACGAATAAATAGATACTTACTAGAGGGGTTGGTTTATTGCTTCAATCAATCCTCATTTAATCTGACAAATTCATTTCTTTTAACTTGTCGATGTCTTCAGTTTTCTTTTTCTGATCGATCCTTCTGACACAACCTTTTTATTCCTACTACTTAAAAGGAA
Organism: Dioctria linearis; assembly: GCA_963930735.1. Classification (NCBI taxonomy): domain Eukaryota; kingdom Metazoa; phylum Arthropoda; class Insecta; order Diptera; family Asilidae; genus Dioctria; species Dioctria linearis. Next base: position 27,921,096 of record OZ005740.1, read on the forward strand.
TGTACAAATCTGGCAATGAGTAAAAAATCATTAGCGCCATCAGGTTTAAGTCTTATATATTAAGATAAAATAATTTTTATTTAATGACTTGTACTAAAGATTAAGAAAAGGGGCTGTTCGAACCAAATCGGTTCGAATATATTTTTGTTTTTACCGATTACTTTTAAAGGGAAAACATCCTGAAAACAAAGCCATGTATTTGTCATCTACATAGCACATTGCACAAATACAATACAACAATATAGCCTCATTGAGCAGATCAAATTAAAATTCTTATCATATGATTGAAGCAATTTTTAGCACGACAAAAACAATTGCTGAAAAAAGCAAAACAAATTCAATCTAATTACAAATTTTCCCAAAAATAGGTACAACATCTAACCAAAGCATGTGTTGTCATGTAGCATATAATGCATGGAACAAATACAATCAGATCAAGCAGATCAATTTGCAACTCTATCATCATTATAAGTATTATCGAACGGGAACTTTTTCTCTACGTGATAGAGATAACATTTTTTGCAAATATACAGAATTTAATACAGCAGCATGGGTTGCTTTAAATTTCTTGTTGCTATGCATTTTTGTTCGTTGCTATGCATATTTTATCTCTAGTACCGTAAAATTACAGATGAACGGCCAATTCTTGTGATCATGCGCCTCTGCTATTCCATCATTGGTGTCGTGTGCAAGCAAGGGCTATATAAACAGCAATTTAGCTTGACTCGATCTCTTTTTCAGTTTGGCAGTGGAGTGAGTGACTTGATTATTTTCTTAGTGGTATTTCCTAGTGTTGTGAATTTTTATTAACAGTCTAACACTTTGCTTGGTTGACAATTAAAATAACATTTTCTTATTCTGGGTTGCGACTAGATTAGGAGATTTATTTGAATAGCGACTAAATAAAGATTCTTATTACGGGTAACGACTGTAGTAAGAAATTTTACTAACACTAAACACTTTATTGTGGGTGGCGACTACAATAACGATTCTTATTACGGGTAACGACTGTAATAAGAAAATTACTACGAAAACCCTTTATTGTGCGTAACGACTACAATAAAGATTCTTATTACGGGTAACGACTGTAATAAGAAAATTACTAACAAAACACTTTATTGTGGGTAACGACTACAATAAAGATTCTTATTACGGGTCGTTAATATAATAAGAAAATTACTAACAAAACACATTGTTGTGGGTAACGACTGCAATAAAGATTCTGTGGGTTTCGACTCCAGTAAGAACTACTCACCTCACTTCGGTATCGACCAGAATAAAGACTATCCCAATCCCAACCTCTATTAATGTTCGAACCAAATTGATTCGAATATATTTTCATACAGAAAACTTCTGAAAGAAAGCATGCTGAAATCAAAGCATTAAAATTTTAGTAAAACTTAAATCTAATTTTATTTCTCTTAAGCGAAAAACATGTACACAACCCAACATAGCCATGTATTTATCATCTTCATAGCATATTGCACAAATACAACATAAAAGTATAGCCTCATTGAGTAAATTAATTTAAAATTATTATCAAAAAAAACCATTCCTGAAAAGGGATCATATTACAAAAATATCATGCTAAAATTGAGATCTGAAAAGAAAATAAATTCAATCTAATTACAATTTTCTATCAAAAGCATGTGTTGTCATGTAACATACAATGCATGGCACAAATACAATCAAATCAAGCAGATCAATTTGCAACTCTAGCATTATCATCATTATAAGTACCATCGAACGGGAATTTCTTCTCTACGTGATACGAAATAAAATTTTTGCAAATATAATTAATTTAACACAGCAACATGTGAAACTCTAAATTTCTTGTTGCTATGCATTTTTGTTCGTTGCTAGGCAAATTTTATCGCTAGTACCGTAAGAGCACAGCTGCATTGCCAATTCTTGTAATCATGCGCCGCTGCTACTCTATCAGTGGTGTCGTGGGCAAGCAAGGGCTATATAAACGACAAGCTGACTGAGCTCGATCTCTTTTTGTGCTTGGCATCGCTTGGGGTAAGTTGGCTTAGGGACTAACATTCATATCGGGTATCGACTGATATTTCAATTCTAACAATTAATCATTTCTGGTCTCGACGGAAATAAACACATCTTATTTCGGGTCTCGACTGAAGATAAGATATTCACTAATAATCATTTCTGGTCTCGACGGAAATAAACACATCTTATTTCGGGTCTCGACTGAAGATAAGATATTTACTAATAATCATTTCTGGTCTCGACGGAAATAAACACATCTTATTTCGGGTCTCGACTGAAGATAAGATATTTACTAATAATCATTTCGGGTCTCGACTGAAGATAAGATAACACTTTAAGCCGGGTCTCGACTGACTTAAAGAATATTATCTCGGGTCTCGACTGAGATAATCTCTTACTAACAATCATTTCTGGTCTCGACGGAAATAAACGCATCTTATTTCGGGTCTCGACTGAAGATAAGATAACACTTTAAGCCGGGTCTCGACTGACTTAAAGAATATTATCTCGGGTCTCGACTGAGATAAGCTCTTACTAACAATCATTTCTGGTCTCGACGGAAATAAACGCATCTTATTTCGGGTCTCGACTGAAGATAAGATAACACTTTAAGCCGGGTCTCGACTGACTTAAAGAATATTATCTCGGGTCTCGACTGAGATAATCTTTTACTAACAATCATTTCTGGTCTCGACGGAAATAAACGCATCTTATTTCGGGTCTCGACTGAAGATAAGATAACACTTTAAGCCGGGTCTCGACTGACTTAAAGAATATTATCTCGGGTCTCGACTGAGACAGTATCTTACTAACATTAACACTTTATTTCTGGTCTCGACGGAAATAAAGAATTGTTCTAACCAAGAACAAAGGGCTTAACATTAGCTTACAGCCAATTCCTCAAGTGTCAAGTTTTAGATCGGTGAGTACCAGTCACTTGTAACATTTTAATACTTATTCATATATCTATTTGACTATATTTTGACTTATATACACATATATATATATTACATTTCATGTGCATATCTATTTTATACATATATTTTTATTATATTTTTTGACGATCTTATATTATAGCTTGGTGCTAATAAGTGTTAGTGTAATACAAAAATCTCAGACCCAAACTGATATACAGAGTTTTGTCTCGACATATCTATTTCTGAAAGTCCTACATTATAAATCGGTGTCAATAAGTGTGTTTTCTAGTGTATGTTGATCTCTGACCCAACAATTTAGATAATTCTGTCTTAATACAATTACTCGAGATATTTAAGTTAAGCCAGTGTTTTGAAGTTAAATTATTCTAACTTTTGCTCTATATTAATTATATATTGAATATCTATTTATATATCTATTATCAACAATCCTGTGAGTGTGTTTTTCCCATACTTTTAAACCGTTGACCTGAAATCTTTGTATACATAATCTGATCTAAATAGTGGGAGATTCTAAAACTAAGTGCAGCAGTTTCTTGCGAGTCAAAGAAAGTGAACAGTGTTGATTTGTTGTTGAGAAAATAGACCGCTGATCTTGATCCAAATTTACCAGTGCATTCATTTCAGTCACTTAATCAAATTTGCGTGTACGTTCTATTAACGGACAGTACATTTTATGGTCCTTCGAGCCGGATCTAAGGTCTAGTGTTTTATTTTTTGTCAATCTTTTAAACATGTCTGCACTTCAAAAACTTTTGGGCAACCAAGCCACCTCTGCAATAATCTTCGAAAAATCGTTCAATAACTACACCAAGACTGATGTAGAAAAACGAACGAAAGGTTTTATTTCTGAGCGATTAACCGCTCTAAGTGAAATTTGGTCAGATTATAAGAAAGATCACTATACAATTATCCAAGCCACGCAAGCCTTGGAAGATAGTGAACTTCAAAAGTTCGATTACTTCGCAAACGATCAATTTTCAAATGTGGAAAACAAATACTTCATGTTTCGAGGTATTCTTAGGGATGCATTAGATGCATTCGAAACAAAGGTTGAATCAAGTCCAAAATCAGAACATGAAACTTCATCGTCTCTGAGATTACCTAGCATCACAATCCCAAAATTCTCAGGTTCTTACGATTCATGGAGGCCTTTTCACGATCTATTCAATTCCCTGGTGCATTCAAATTCTGCGTTATCTCCGGTGCAGAAATTGCATTATTTGAAGTCAAGTGTATCTGGAGAAGCAGAGCACTTATTGCGTCAATTTCCTATGACCAACTCGAGTTATGACAGCGCATGGAAGATATTGCTTGAAAGGTATGATAATAAACGAGTCTTGGTAAATGCCCAATTGAAAGCACTCTTTAATCTACCTAAAGCAGCCCACGAATCAGCCAAGGCTATCAAAACCTTGCTAGATAAGTCTTCCGAATGTATCTTCGAACTCGAGGCATTGCAAGTTTCCACTAAGCAATGGGATGCAATTCTCATCTATATGGTGGTACAATGTTTACCAGCAGAAACGCACCGTGCATGGGAACAAGAGGTCAATACTGCAGAAGGACTTCCCACTTTCGAGTCCTTAAAATTATTTTTACAATCTAGATTTAGAATTTTAGAAGCCATAGTCGATACCAAACCGTCCCTAGTCAACAAAAATGCTCATGTCCCGAGAGCATCTACCCATTTTACTTCATACACCCAAGCATGTCCTTTGTGCAAAGAGCAGCACCGTCTATTTAAATGTCCGAAATTTATAAAACTCCATGTAGACAATAAATTCAAAATTGTCACATCAAATCAATTGTGCAATAATTGCCTATCAAAAGGCCACAACACGAAAACTTGTACGAGTAAGTTTTCATGTCAGCGATGTGGAAGGAGGCATCATTCTTTACTTCGCAGGAATAATGCCACTCCAAGGGTCTCGACCCAACTCGAGCCAAGGGAGCAGCAATCAAAAGCTCAACCTTGCAATTCACCTTCCACATCCAATAACTCTATTCACACGCTTCATGCAAAAAATCATCATACCAAACAAGCACTGCTTGCAACAGCACTGCTGAACATTCCTACAAAAAAGGGAAACATGATGGTATTGAGAGCTTTGATAGATTCAGGCTCTCAAGTTTCATTTGTAACCCAAGCCGCCGCACGTAAGCTGCAATCATTCACAACAAACGTGGAAATTCAAATCACGGGCCTGGGAAAAACTGAAACTACAAATGTTCAAAAACAAACTGTATTGAACATTTATCCTTATTCAACCACAACTAAGGCAACGACAGTTACAGCCCTTATAGTGGATACAATTACGGACATTTTACCTCCTTCAACCATTCCAAACAAAGAATGGAGTCACATACATGAGCTACCACTTGCCGATCCGTTTTTCTTTAAACCAGGAAAAATTGACCTGCTTTTAGGAGCAGATGTGTACAGTGAAATCCTTTTGGAAGGTGTACGGAAAGGTCCTCCAGGAACACCAACTGCCCAAAACAGTACCCTCGGATGGATACTTTTCGGAAAGTTAAAAAATACATCCACAGTCTTAACAGCATCTGCGTTAACAGCAAAGGCTCATTACGACGATGACACTTCACTGGATAAACTTTTACGTCAGTTCTGGGAAATTGAAGAAGTTAGTCCAGGAAGAAAGCTGTCTAAAGCAGATCAAGAATGTGAAGAGTTTTACCAAAAAACTCATTTTCGTAACGCACACGGCCGTTACGAAGTTCGTTTGCCTTTCACTACAGAAAGCCCTAGCCTTGGCGACTCTCGAGGTATGGCATTACGTAGGTTCTACAGCCTAGAACGGCAATTAGAACGAAATCCTGAACTTTATCAGGAATACAAAACTTGTATTAATGAATACAAGACATTAGGTCACATGACAGTGGCTAACAAGATAGTAAGCAACGAACAAAGTTACTATCTTCCTCATCATGCTGTCATCAAAGATAGCACCACTACAAAGGTTCGCGTCGTCTTTGATGCTTCAGCAAAAACGACGAATGGAAAAAGTCTAAACGAACAGCTGCATACGGGTCCAGTACTGCAGTCTGAACTCTTTTCAATCATCCTCAGATGGCGAAAGTACAAATTTGCTATGTCTGCTGACATAGAGAAAATGTACAGGATGATCAAGGTACAACCCCCAGATCAAACCTACCAAAGAATACTTTGGAGGAATAATCAAAATGAACCTATTAAAGATTACAAATTAACCACTGTAACCTTTGGCACCACGCCAGCTCCCTATCTCGCAATAAAAACGCTCAATCAACTAGCCATTGATGAAGCTGACAAATTCCCCGAAGCTGCGAAGATAGTTTCTCGTGACTTCTATGTTGATGACCTTCTTACAGGCTCAGATACAAAGGAAGAAGCCTACCAAATACAAGATCAACTTATTAATCTGTTATCTTCCGGCGGATTTAATTTGAGGAAATGGGTGAGCAATTCTTCAGATTTACTATCTAGGATTCCCGAACCATACAGAGAAGTTGAACTTCCTTTGCGATTCGCAAGCGATGAGTCCGTAAAAACTTTAGGCATTCATTGGTTTCCAGGATCTGATTGTTTCACGCTACAATACAAAAGGAAATCAGATTGCCTCTCTACAAAGCGTTCTATTCTTTCAGAAATTGCAACGCTTTTCGATCCACTTGGTTGGATATCACCAATTATAATCATTGCCAAAATATTGATGCAAGCTTTATGGCTTGCAGGATGTTCATGGGATGAACCCATACCGGCATCTATTGATAAACAGTGGCGCGAATTTAAAGCAGATTTGCATCACATTAGTAGCATCAACATACCGCGTTGGTTACATACTACAAGTAACTTATCCACCTGCCAAATACACGGATTTTCAGATGCTTCTAATCAAGCGTATTCTGCTGCCGTTTACATCAGAGTTGTTGATGACGAAGGAGTTGCTCATGTTAATTTACTTATGGCAAAGTCAAAGGTAGCGCCGGTTAAATCTGTATCTCTCCCACGTCTTGAATTGTGCGGTGCGGTACTCTTGGCACGAACCATCAATCGGGTTAAAACAGATCTACAATTCGATCTAGTTCCCACGTTCGCGTGGACAGATTCTTCTATTGTGTTAGCCTGGATTCGTAGTCACCCTAATAAGTATAAGACATATGTCGCTAATAGGGTGTCGGAAATCCAGGGTTTGATCAACATCAAAGCATGGCATCATGTAAAATCTGCTGACAATCCAGCCGACTGCAATTCCAGAGGAATTAAGTCTTCATTATTGATTGATCATGACTTATGGTGGCATGGACCGCATTGGTTGCAGGACAGTGAAAGTGATTGGCCGAAATCTAAAACAATTCCAGCTAATGAGCCTGAAACTGAACAAAGACGCGTAACCCATTTCACAATAGCTCATTCAAACATCGACGATTTGTTTGGAAAATTTTCCAGTTTTTCAAAATTACAACGCATAATTGCCTATTGCATTAGGTTCATAAACAAATGCAAAAGTCCATCGGTGAAATCCATCCAAGAACAACCAATGGACCCAAAATTACTTCATCCAACAGAAATCGTTCAAGCGAAAATTCGGCTCATTAAAGCAGCACAGAATGCCGCTTTCGGTACTGAAATCAAATGTCTACAAAAACAAAATCCGCTTCCAGTTAGGAGCAAGATCTTATCACTCAACCCCTTTTTAGATAACAATGGGTTAATTCGGGTAGGTGGTCGATTGAGAAATGCTAACATTTCTTATAATCAAAAACACCCAATACTCCTGCCAAAGGACAGCAAACTAACCATCTTAATCATTGAACACTTCCATACAAAAACGCTGCATGGAGGCCCGCAACTGGTATTATCCATCATTCGAAACGAATTTTGGATTCCACAAGGACGTAAAACCATAAAACAAGTGTTACATAAATGTATAACTTGCTTTAAGCAATCCGCAACTATTAAAAATCAAATTATGGGAAATCTACCTTCACCACGGGTCAATATGACTAGACCGTTTCAACAAACTGGCCTAGACTATGCTGGTCCTTTCAATTTAAAGGTTTCTAAATTTCGAAATAATCGGGTATATAAAGGGTATGTATGCATCTTCATTTGCATGGCAACCAAAGCCATTCATATAGAAGCCGTGTCAGATTTGTCCACAGCAGCCTTTATAGCAGCTTTTCGCCGTTTCTCCAGCCGAAGGGGACTCAGCACAGACATCTTTTCAGATTGTGGCTCTAATTTCGTTGGAGCTGATAAAGTCCTACAAAAGGAATTCAGAACAGCCATACTGCAAGCTAACAAGCAGATGGAGGAAACACTAGCCCAAGATGGGATATGTTGGCACTTTAACCCGCCTTCCGCACCTCATTTTGGAGGATTGTGGGAAGCCGGAGTTAAATCCATGAAATTCCATTTGAAGCGAATTTTAGGGAATTCTTCATTAACATTTGAAGAATTCGCGACTGTTTTGTCACAAATTGAAGCCTGTCTAAATTCCAGGCCTCTATGTCCTATCACAGAAGATCCAGACGATCTCAATGTTCTAACTCCAGGACATTTTTTAATTGGCACTTCCTTATTACTTCCACCAGAACCTGTGTTGGAAAATAAGGTTTCATCACTCACCAGATGGAAACATCTCCAACTGTTGCAACAACAGTTTTGGCATAAATGGTCTCATGATTATTTAAATTCCCTGCAAAATAGACCTAAATGGCAGACTCCAATATCAAATCCTAAAATAGGTGATTTAGTTATTATCAAAGAACCAAATCTGGTAGCGAGCCGTTGGGTATTAGGACGAATAAATGAAGTCCATCCAGGTGCTGACAAATATATTCGCGTAGTCAGTATAAAAACGAAAAAGGGATTTGTAAAAAGACCATTATCAAAAATATGTATTTTGCCTATACAAGAAAGCTAAATTGAGCATTTCAACTACACAATTTAACGCATCACAAAAATGACCCCTCGCAAATATATATTAAATTCTGTAACAGAAAAATTCAAGCTACAATCATTTATTTAAAACAACATATTATCATCAAACTATTCATGTCCCGTTACTTTCAAATATCCAATGTCGCCTTTATCACAAAGGTTTTACCATCGAAGCAATTCAAAGTCTAAAATTTTAAGCACCTGCAACCATCCGTCATTATCTTCAATCGCTAAACGATAGTTTCTATGACAACGGTTTCCACAGAGAACAAATCCAATCGCAATTTTAATCCAATGCAATTTTGTTATTACCATTGCGCAAAATTCTGTAGTGCAGCCAAGCAATGCAAGCAAGACCAATTCTAGAAGTCCGTTATGTTCGTATAAATAAGATTACGAACCCAATATAGTCAGTAGTCGAATATTTTATCTGACAATGGAGACACCCAATCACGAACTTAATTTCGAGGAAGAGTTGCCCATAACTCCTGGGCGGAATATTGAGGAAGAGCTGAAAGCAGCTTGGAATTTGGAACGGGAACTGGTAGCGAAGTCCTCACAACCAGATCAAGATCAGGACCAAGACACGGAAGACAACTGGGATCTTAATGCAGAGATGGAAATATTGCCGCCATCTCCAAAGCGAAGTGTTGACGAGGAACAAGTGGAGATCGAGAAGCTAATGAAACAGCTAGAAGATTTGAAGCATCGCTCCAAGCTAATGAAGGTTAGCCAAGGGATGAACAAAATGACATTAAGCCAAGTACCAGCAGCCACCATAGTTATTGAGGACTCACCTCCCACCTCCCCGAGTCCCGAGAATGAATGCAGTGTACCACAAACTGCGCAAGAGCCAGCAACCGATCATCTTCAGACCACCAGCTTGAACGCTCACCCAGCGACAACAAAGGTGATCATCGCCAATGATCAAACCGTTCAACCCTCAATCCTTCCGAATGGCGACATCATAGTGACAGTCGTGAATAATCAGACAAGGATGACAGAGAACATCACCGTATCGTGGGAGGCCTTGAAACGGTCAAAGAAGAAGAACCAGCGCTTCACAACAAAAGACGGGGCTAAAATTAAAGTTAGATTGTTAGCTGATGGCAATATTAAAGTTATACAATAATAATTTGTTTGTTTGTTATTTTTTCTTGCTTTTTAACCCTTTCTTCCTTTTTCTTTCGGCTTGTTCATTGGTTTTCTCCTTGGTAGTGTGGCAATGAAAATTGTGAATCTGAATAAGACAGCGGCAAGCCCTCCCTCAATAAATTGGCTCAAAATTTTCTCTCATTGCTTTACAAGTTAGTTAAAAGTAATTACTTGAAAGACATTTCTAGCCTTTCAACGGGGGGCAGTATGTTCGAACCAAATTGATTCGAATATATTTTCATACAGAAAACTTCTGAAAGAAAGCATGCTGAAATCAAAGCATTAAAATTTTAGTAAAACTTAAATCTAATTTTATTTCTCTTAAGCGAAAAACATGTACACAACCCAACATAGCCATGTATTTATCATCTTCATAGCATATTGCACAAATACAACATAAAAGTATAGCCTCATTGAGTAAATTAATTTAAAATTATTATCAAAAAAAACCATTCCTGAAAAGGGATCATATTACAAAAATATCATGCTAAAATTGAGATCTGAAAAGAAAATAAATTCAATCTAATTACAATTTTCTATCAAAAGCATGTGTTGTCATGTAACATACAATGCATGGCACAAATACAATCAAATCAAGCAGATCAATTTGCAACTCTAGCATTATCATCATTATAAGTACCATCGAACGGGAATTTCTTCTCTACGTGATACGAAATAAAATTTTTGCAAATATAATTAATTTAACACAGCAACATGTGAAACTCTAAATTTCTTGTTGCTATGCATTTTTGTTCGTTGCTAGGCAAATTTTATCGCTAGTACCGTAAGAGCACAGCTGCATTGCCAATTCTTGTAATCATGCGCCGCTGCTACTCTATCAGTGGTGTCGTGGGCAAGCAAGGGCTATATAAACGACAAGCTGACTGAGCTCGATCTCTTTTTGTGCTTGGCATCGCTTGGGGTAAGTTGGCTTAGGGACTAACATTCATATCGGGTATCGACTGATATTTCAATTCTAACAATTAATCATTTCTGGTCTCGACGGAAATAAACACATCTTATTTCGGGTCTCGACTGAAGATAAGATATTCACTAATAATCATTTCTGGTCTCGACGGAAATAAACACATCTTATTTCGGGTCTCGACTGAAGATAAGATATTTACTAATAATCATTTCTGGTCTCGACGGAAATAAACACATCTTATTTCGGGTCTCGACTGAAGATAAGATATTTACTAATAATCATTTCGGGTCTCGACTGAAGATAAGATAACACTTTAAGCCGGGTCTCGACTGACTTAAAGAATATTATCTCGGGTCTCGACTGAGATAATCTCTTACTAACAATCATTTCTGGTCTCGACGGAAATAAACGCATCTTATTTCGGGTCTCGACTGAAGATAAGATAACACTTTAAGCCGGGTCTCGACTGACTTAAAGAATATTATCTCGGGTCTCGACTGAGATAAGCTCTTACTAACAATCATTTCTGGTCTCGACGGAAATAAACGCATCTTATTTCGGGTCTCGACTGAAGATAAGATAACACTTTAAGCCGGGTCTCGACTGACTTAAAGAATATTATCTCGGGTCTCGACTGAGATAATCTTTTACTAACAATCATTTCTGGTCTCGACGGAAATAAACGCATCTTATTTCGGGTCTCGACTGAAGATAAGATAACACTTTAAGCCGGGTCTCGACTGACTTAAAGAATATTATCTCGGGTCTCGACTGAGACAGTATCTTACTAACATTAACACTTTATTTCTGGTCTCGACGGAAATAAAGAATTGTTCTAACCAAGAACAAAGGGCTTAACATTAGCTTACAGCCAATTCCTCAAGTGTCAAGTTTTAGATCGGTGAGTACCAGTCACTTGTAACATTTTAATACTTATTCATATATCTATTTGACTATATTTTGACTTATATACACATATATATATATTACATTTCATGTGCATATCTATTTTATACATATATTTTTATTATATTTTTTGACGATCTTATATTATAGCTTGGTGCTAATAAGTGTTAGTGTAATACAAAAATCTCAGACCCAAACTGATATACAGAGTTTTGTCTCGACATATCTATTTCTGAAAGTCCTACATTATAAATCGGTGTCAATAAGTGTGTTTTCTAGTGTATGTTGATCTCTGACCCAACAATTTAGATAATTCTGTCTTAATACAATTACTCGAGATATTTAAGTTAAGCCAGTGTTTTGAAGTTAAATTATTCTAACTTTTGCTCTATATTAATTATATATTGAATATCTATTTATATATCTATTATCAACAATCCTGTGAGTGTGTTTTTCCCATACTTTTAAACCGTTGACCTGAAATCTTTGTATACATAATCTGATCTAAATAGTGGGAGATTCTAAAACTAAGTGCAGCAGTTTCTTGCGAGTCAAAGAAAGTGAACAGTGTTGATTTGTTGTTGAGAAAATAGACCGCTGATCTTGATCCAAATTTACCAGTGCATTCATTTCAGTCACTTAATCAAATTTGCGTGTACGTTCTATTAACGGACAGTACAATTAAAGTTATTGAAATCAAGTCAATCAACTGCCAAACATACATAGATCAGGTGAGTACAAAGTTTATTGCAACAGCATTATTATAGTTATTATATATCTTATATTTTCCGATTATTGAAATTTGATAAAGAGCTATTAGTATTTTAAATTTATCGAGTATTAAAGTTCTAGTGTAATACTGAAGTGTATAATTTGTAGACAAACAATTAGAATCACTATCTTTATACCAGTGGCATCAATTTTCACCACATTATTCATTTATTGCATGTACGCTCTGACTACGGGCAGTACATTTCAGGGGCTTTATGTTGAACTATGGAATAATAAAATGAGGAAAATTAGTTGTATATCGAATTGTAGTAAATTTGGAATATTTGATATAATGATATATTTGATGGATTTTCCTAAAATATTTGGATTTGGATTTGATTGAACTTCTACGACAGCTTCTACCAAATGTAATTTTTGAATTGAAAACAATTTCATAATTTTTATTAGATACGAATTCTACGAAAATTCAAATTTTGGAATTAAGAATTCAAAACAAATGAGTTTCAGAAAATTCACAATTGGTAAAAAAAACATATAATTTTAAAAATGTTGATGTTCGAAACAGGTTGATACACATACAGCGGGGCCGCTATAGTTCGAACACACAAAATTTATTTCCTGTTCGGATGTACAAAGTGTTCGGATTATAGTACGTGGATATTGTGAAAGGCATTTTTCAAAATAATACCATTTTGAACAGTTTTCATGTCCCCTTGCAAAGAATAAGGCATATACTTCAGAAAATGCATCTAATTTAAAACGGTCAAAGCGGGAATATGAATTTTTAGATAGGTACCTTTTTAAGAAATACATCTGGTCTGCTGAAAGAAATATCAAAACTAACAGTGAAGCTTTTTGGACTTTTATTAAAAATAAGAGATCTTCTTCTGGATTTCCTATTAAATGGAACTTGATAATGTGATCTCAAACAGTTTACAAGAAAGCTGCGCTTTAATTGCTGACTGGTTCGACTCTGTTTATGTTTCAGATCCTTCTGTTTCAGATACCTCTCTTTCCCTATACTCTATTGGAAGACCTCTGATGCTGCTATTGATCTAGGTTCCATGTCTTTGGATCTTAATGAATTTGAAAACACGCTCAGCTCTTTAAAAAATGATGTTTTTTACGGACATGATTTAGTTCCTAACATTTTACTAAGTAACTGCAATGCTACTCTCGCACCAGCTTTAACAATAATTTTCAATGTTTCACTTAGACTAGGACTTTTTTTTGACCAGTGGAAATTTTCTTTTATTACTCCCATATACAAAACAGGTTCTCGGCATTCCATTAAAAATTACAGAGGAATTGCCATTGATTTGTATCCAGCAACATGGCTTCATGAAGGGTAAGTCCTCAACAATCAATTTGGTGCTGTTTAAAAATTGTTGTATAAACGAAATTGAAAATGGTGCGCAAGTCAACGTTATCTATACTGACTTTGTTAAGGCTTTCGACCGGGTACATATTGATCTGCTTGAAAGGAAACTACATGCCTTCGGGTTTCACTCCTCCTTTCTTAATTGGATTAATTCGTACTTAAGTAATCGCTCGCAGTGTGTAAAAATGGATTTTTTTTTAAATATCGTAAATTTATAATTAAATCAGGGGTGCCTCAAGGCAGTCATCTTGGCCCTCTGTTGTTTATTATTTATATTAAGGATGTGGTTAAACTATTCTCTTTGGCTAATTGTCTTTTGTACGCTGATGACCTAAAGATTTTCTTGCCAATTAGAGATCTATCAGATTGTCTACATCTTCAAAATGACCTAGATAAACTTCTAGTTTGGTGTTCGTTAAATGGTTACGAGCTTAATCCTAGTAAGTGTAAGAGCTTCAGCTTTTATCGTTGCATTAATTCTATTTTGCTTGATTACGTGATTAAAGACATTACTGTAGACAGACCTACTGAGATTAAAGATCTTGCTATCATTTTTGATAGCAAGTTAAACTTCTCTTTGCATGTTGACTATGGTACCCGCAAGGCATTTAAAATGCTCGGTTTCATTAATCGTAACTGCACTATTTTTCAAGACCCTTACACTTTAAAGGCCTTCTATGTTTCACTAGTTCGCTCCATATTGGAGTATTCCTCTATTGCTTGGAGCTGTTATACTGCTTTACATATCAAACGCATTGAATCTATATACAAAGATCATTTACTCTTCATGCTTTGCGCGGGATTAACTGGGAAGTTGGTCTTCCCTCATTCGAGGCCAGGTGCCAGTTACCTGGGCTCTAAACTGTAGAGTTTCGTAGAAAGGCTTTCAGTATTATGTCTGTCAGATATGTTTTCTGCTACAAGATTTGCTCACCCGAATTGATTGTCTTATTCAAAATTTATGTGCCTGGCTTTTCTATTCGATCTAGAGATTTAATTCCTTCTCATAGAAATTGTTACGGTCAGTATGAACCCATCACTCATTGCTCTCGAAATTTTATCTTTGTTTGTACTTTCGTAGATCTTACTGATGAACGTAATAGTTTCCGAAATACTGTAATGCAAGTTAATAGATAATTACGACTTTAGATATTCTTTACATGTTTTTTTTTATAGAATATATTTATATCCTTTTGACTTAATGTTAAGTTAGTTTTAATGCTTAGTCTGTAGGAGCTTTTCTCTGTAGACCTAAATAAATAAATAATACGTAGGAGCATACAGCCATTCCACATGATACCGATCAGCTTGGAATCCGACCATCTCCGATTCGGATGAAACTTTCACAGTTTGTAGGGAATACCAAAATAGCTCACCCATATTTTTATGCAATCCCTCTCCCGCGAGGTGTGTTCGAAATTTGGTGATATCACGATGCAGTGCCATTTTCAAAAAAATCATATCAACAGAGCAACCAATCTTTCCGATTCTAATGCCAAATGAAGATTTATGATTTATATTTTTTATAATGAAATTAAGCAGCACTGAACGCAAAAACAGTTTTTGTTAATAATTGTATTTAAAAGAAAAAATAGTATTGTTTACTAGAGTAAACTCCTAACACTGTTTTTCTATTTTTATTTTGAAGCAAAATGCTTTAACTATCTTTGAGCAAAAAAAAATGTCGATGGTGTTTGGAACTGAGTTATGAATTTTTAAATTCAAAATACAATAATTACACAATAAGAACAGAAATAATCGTACAGCAGTCGTTTTTTGTTTTTTGTTTTTGTAATTTACTTTAATGTTCTGGATCACATTTTGGTCCATACGTTGAATTAGTGTTGTAAATTGGGCGCATACACAGAACAGTACAATTTTCATCACTCGATATAAGATCTTCTTCGATTTGATGCGCGCTGGTGCGTTATCAAAATGTAAAAGTGCTTTTAACGGTTATTTCTTTTTCGATAAAAATTTCTTTACTTCTGGACTGAAATATATTTTCAGCCACTCTAAAAATATTTATTTTGTAACCCAAGCATTACGTTGACCACCTATATAATGAACTGGTAACTCTTTGACTGTTGCAAATGCACGTGGATACACCAGCATTATATATTTGGTTTGCAGTTAGATCATTTTCCTTATTAACGTCCATGAATTTAGTCTAGAATGGCTTTATAGCTGCTTTATTCGACAGCTTCTCACCGGTTAGTTTAAATAGGAATATACCACGTTTTTACTTAAAATTGTGTATCCATCCTATTCTAGCAACAAATCCTCCTCTTTCATGGGAATATTGGGCCTTTTCCATTACTATTTCACAAAAGGACGTGATTTCTTCTATGCTCTAAAAATAAAGAATTTTAAATCTTGGGATTTTCAGGAGCTTTCAATGTTTTTCTAGTGCCTGGACACTTTTCTGTATTTATTACAAATGATCTTATTTTTGCCTCTTTGCTTTTAATATAAAAAATAGTGGACTTTAAAGATTTATACTGTTGTACAAGAATTGTTAATGTCTTCCAAAACCACGTTAAAATTAAAGTTTTTTGCCTACAATTTTCAGCCATAGAGAAAAATATTACCCTGATATTATGGTACTTATCAATATTTCAAGAATTTTGACAATCAACAATAAAAAAGATAAAATGTAAAGAAATATTTCAAGTTTTACGTTGAGTATTATAAAAATCATTCATATTAAATATATAATAAAAATATCACTTATATATTGACAATTGTTAAAGGTTAATATGAAAACTATCCATTTGAAAGTATCCTTTATAAACTTCTTATAAATTTTACATAATTATCGGCATTTTATAAATTCATAACTGTTCATATCATAAAGCGTGAAGTAATTATAAAACCTACATTAAAAACTACGATATAAGACTATAATAAAAACAACAGTGTGGCCTACATTAAAAAACTATCAAAATGATAACAATCTTTTAATGTTAATGACAACTCACAATAACGAGTGTGAAAGTGAGGCTATCTGCGAGCAAGACGGAGTAGCACAAATCATGCGAGGAATTCATTGGAATGAACTAACAAATGACGGGACGATAAGGTAGAGCAAAATTAGTTAAAAATCAATTAAAATTATTAAATTTAATAATAAATCTTTATGGAAAACATGCCAAAAATTTGGCATCTAATGACAACAATTAAAAAACCAACATTAGTCAGAAAGGGTCAATTTTTTCAAAATTATTCATTATGGGTAATGAAATTGAAATAGAAATTGGCTATAAAAGACGGGTCACATTCCTTCAGTCGCTCTCTTTTTTTTCGAGTTGTCATAAGATAAACATATGCCAAAGTGGTCATAATTTATTCCATATACAACGGGTTTTCAAGCACTTGAACAAGTAGATTAAAAAAAGGTGGTCAATTTGCACTTGCAACATTTTGTTTGGAGATAGTATAGCGCGTCGAATTTTAATAATTTATTGTTTTGGAGATCAAGTCTTTCTTCGAAGAATTCGCCAATTTGAAATTTTGGATTAAAGGTTTTTTTTGTGAAATAATTTCAGCAAAGTATAGTTATCAATTGGATTACTCAATTTGAGGTTATGGGACGATCGTGATTGCATGCCATACAGGTTATAATTGCAAGTCACAGAATAACCTAATCAAATTGAACAATAACTACTAATCAATTTTAGTTTTCAGGAATTTGGTGCTTTAAGATTAGTGAATATGTAATTTATTGTTGTTTGTGACATAAAGTGAAAATTATGCCTATAGGGTCATGCTCAGACAATAAAAAGATAAAATAGAATCATTTAATTGGAATAATTAATCAATTTGTGAACAATATAGTTGTAATTAAATCTAGAATGAATTAAAAAACGTGAATTTAGGTCTAGAATGAATTATAAACTGTAAAGAAATTTTGTTTAATAAGTTAAAAATTTAGTACGATATATTGAGTAAGGAAATTAATTAGATATTACAGGTTCTTGTTTTTCATTGAATTTAAAAAACAAAATATTAATTTTGTAAACGTGTCAAGCTTTTCAAATCGAATAATTAAAAAATGAATGCACAAACAAATTAAATATACAAAAAATTATGTTTTACTCGAATTTATCTTTTCAATAATGACAAATTATACTACGTTAATGTTTAATACATACAAGATAAAAAAAAAACTTCCCTTTCTGTGTATCTTAACTATGTTATTTACTAATGCCTGAAAGTAAATAATGATCAGCACTTAATGTAGATTTAGTTTCCAATCATTATGTTGTGTAAAACTGACGTAATGGCATATTTTTTACACGATAAATAATTGCTGGAAATTTCGATTTAATTGAGTTAAATAACTTGCTGAAATGAGGAAATTAATTAGTGAAAACCCAATGGTTCTTGTTAATTTCATACATGTGTGTGTATGACCAACACCTGACATGCACACACACAATGAAATTTAACACAAATTGAGACAAAATGAATAATGCGAGAATTTACCTTTAATATGATTTAAGAATTTGTCCCGAATAGTTTTACACACAAAGTTATTAAAAATCTTTGCTGCTTCACTAATGACCTTGTAGAGAATGCTTCTGAAGTTCCTTGCTGAAAATTATATTTCTTTTTCTTGGTGATGACACTTGAAAATTGCAAAAATATGGGAGGAATGTGCTCTCACCTTGACAACTTTGAAAAATATGAAGGCTGAATGAAGAATGAACCCCTTTTTTGAGGCCATTCCCTTTAACTCGTACAAGAATTTGTCTGTCTATTTATTTATATATTTCTTTTTTACTATATTCAACACTCTCGTAGTCCCACTTTTCGTGATCACAGCGAGCAGAAATTTGGCACACAGGTTCACGTCGCGTGCAATTGAATCTATCAAAATTTGAAACGCAAATTTCCATGGAAAACCCGGAAAGTCGGGAAAAATTTGAAAATTTGGTACAAATTTGATTAGTGATAAATCCGTTTCAGGAAAAATGCAGAGTTTTCCGATTTTTCCGAAAAAAATTTCCGGAATTTTCCGGTAAAAAAGTTTTCTAAATTATGCAGGATCAAGTTCCCTACTGGCATCATTACTTTCTCTCCGACAATGGTGAAAACTTGCAGAAAAATCGAGGAAAATTCATGTAAAACGCTTTTCCGGAGTTTTTCAGACCAAGGAAGCGTTTGAGCGTTTTGCAACCTAAGACAAAGTTGTAGAGCGAAATGAGTTGCATAAAGTTGCTTTCGTGGAAAACTCCGTGGAAAACCCGGAAAAGCGGGAAAATCATCGGACAAATTTTCATCGATATGATTAGTGATAAATCTGTTTCAGGCAAAATGCAGAATTTACCAATTTTTCTGGAAAATTTTCCGAAAATTTCCGGAATTTTCCGGAATTTTCCGGAAAATTTTCCGACAAAAAGTTTTATAAGCTATGCGGAATCATTTTTTCCGTCCTACTAGCATCAATACTTTCTCTTCAACAATCATGAAAACTTGCATGAAAAATCAAGGAAAATTCATGTAAATTTTTAAAAAAATTTCATAGTAATAGGAAAATTCTGTGGAAAACATGGAAAATCGGGAAAATTCATGCGATATGGGATCAAGTTGGAATACAGCTAAAAAGCGCTATTTAAAACATAATTTGAATTTCAGAAAACCGTTGTAGTGCTTCAACGATTTGATACTCGAATAAATTTTTTGAAAAACTGGTAAATCAGTGGCTTTTCAGCCGTCATAAAATTGTTTTAAAATATCTCCATGCAGCATGTAATAACAATTTAGTTAACGTGAAAAAGGCAGAAAATAAAATAAGTAAAAGACGAGTTTTCAAACAAAACTGAGGCCAAGCCTCATGAAAAAGTAGAAAATAAACTTTTCTTCACACACACAGAGGTGGACTCAGATTTTATTCGCGCTGACAATCGCCGATATATATTACAGTATGATCAAGCAGAGGTAATAAGTGATTTGATTCATGAAGAGAAAGGATTCAAGAGAAATGTCCCAATCAAAAAATCTGAGTCCACCTCTGTGTGTGAAGAAAAGTTTATTTTCTACTTTTTCATGCGGCTTGGCCTCAGTTTTGTTTGAAAACTCGTTTTTTACTTATTTTATATAGAGAATTTTGTTCCGATTTCGTATCCATAAAAATGAATTCTTGACTTTTCAGGCTTAATTTGACTACAATTTATGTGATTTCGTTGTAGTCATTTGATGTGAAATTATAAATTGCATTTTTTGACATCTTTCCTATAGAAATCAGTTTTAATTTCGAGAAATTATGATAAGTTTTCATAAATCTTACCTTATCGTTTCGCCATATTTGATGTCAATTTACAAAATTTCTCGCAGAGTTCATTTTTGTTCATCCTTATTATTTCACACATTTGCGTCTCTTTCTTACTCATTGGTGTAAAGGTAATTTCAAAAATTCGCGATTATTTCGTAAACCGTGAAAAATATCACGACGCGAAAGCTCTCATTCGATCGTCGGTTCTTTTTACCCCGGGGTGATATGTCAAATATCGCGAGAGTATGGAGTTTGACGAATTTGTTTATACGCGAAATGTCAGCCGCACGCGTGATTTGTTTTTATTGAATTTTTTGTGTTAAAGTGTATTTTAGGAATGATAATCGTGGGAATTATATCTCATAACACAGGTTGGTATGTGTGTGATTTTATTTTATTTATATGTAGTTTTTGTAAGAATCTCCCTTTTGTAAATTCCGCGGGTACCTGTCAAGGTGAGTTGTTTTTCGCCAATTGCTCACCTAGGTATCCGTGAATCTCTTACAAAAGGGATTTTGTATGTGCCTTGGCATGGGTAGGTATTTTAATTTTATCCTTTATATTGCTAAGCATACATTTTATTGTGTTTTTTTGTTTGTTGTTATTTGCATGCTTTGTGTGGTAGCTTACCCAATACCATACAGTAGAAAGTTGTTGTCTTGAGTATGTTTTAATTTATTAAATAACATAGTTTGTGTATTTAATTCTTTATTTTAGTTCAATTCGCATTTTTTAATTAATTTTTGTTTACTTTTGCTGATATGATTTTTAACATTTTGTTTAGTCTGATTTCTCCTTTTGTAGGTTGTTCGAACACTGTGCTTCTTCTTGTCATAATTTGGAGAGTTAAAGTGCACCTGGAGCACAATAATTTCTAGGCACCTTAAGCAACCTTATTGCTTTTTTCATGTTATCAAATCTCTCTCTCACTCAGAATTTTATTCTTATAGCTTGAAATTTTGCGTAACAAAAAGGTAAATTTACGAAAAAATGCCCTACAAGTTGTAAAAATTAAAAACATGTAAGTATCTATCTGAAGGAAGAACAGGGTGAGATTCAAATAGATTCAATGCTACTCCTTCACACAAAAAACACACAAATCGATCTTTGTATATATCTGAAACCAAATTGAGAAGTTCTCCGTCAAAGTGCACATGAATAAAATAAAAGGAGAATGCGGTCAACTGAAAACTTACAGGATACTGAATGAAAATAGGGTTCGAATCCTTTGAAATACGAATTGTTTCCTTTAGTGGGGGTTTTGATTTAGAATCGTTATTTGAATTATATCCTACACCACCACCACCACCATTTCTGGTTATCACACGTACTTTGTTCAATACGAAAAACAGGGGGGAAAAATGAAAACGAAAGACTATGATGAATTGCCATTCCTAGGAATGTGTTTTCTTATTTGATCCAGAAGTGTAGTTCAAATTTGAAAAGGGGAAAAATTAATTCTTTAGACTTACACAGAAAGTTGTTCAATGAACTGGCAACCACCTCTTCGAATTGTATATGGATATGTGCGTGTATGTTCATATATTGCTGTGGATGTTGAAGGTGTTGTTGTAAATGATTGAGGAAATATCTAAAATGGACCAAGCGGAAATTATGTTTTTTGATCTTTCACACAATTGTTGCGAATTTATGATTGAGACTGTCACCGATGCAATAGATATTATATTTATAGAGTAGGGGGTGAAATAGGTTAGATCGGAATGGTAAAGGGATTTGGTAAAGTCAATTGAGGTGACGACATTCTATTATGAGTTTGTGCTTTTTTTTCGTAATTGTTAAAACCAATAAATAGTAAACTACTACTACTGTATATTCAAATTCAAATTCAAACTTTATTCAATGTATACAAGAAGACGAACTATGTATTCGAAAATATAAAATAGTGAGAATTAAGTTAAAAAGTAGAGAAAAAAAATTAAGCTATCTTACAACTATGAGGCTTAAAATAATATAAAGATGAGAAAAGAAGAATAAGAGAAAGAAAAGAGAAGAAAGACAGTGATAAACTTTACAAATCTACCTAAAATTGTTGTCAGGAGCGGACCCACCTCATGCATCGCGACCTCAATCAATCTCAGCTGATACTAGGTACTGAATTAGTTTCTCCCTGAAAATTCTCGTTGAGCTAATCATTCTAATGTCATTGGAAAGAGAGTTCCATTTACGTGCAATGTGGACGTGGTAAGAGCGTGGCCCAACTAGTGTGCGAAATCGGAATATAGGTAGGCTGAAATGGCGGTGCTAGTGCAAGAAACCAAGATCATCGAATAAATTCATTTGTGAACGTGTATTTAGTAAACGATGTAGGAAACTTTGGGCGGTGACATCACGATAGGCATTCAACGAATATCCCACAACTGAGGGAATATATTGTGACACATGATTGAAGCGACGGAGTCTATAAACAAAACACACAAAAATCGTTGAATGCTACATTTAGCTTACGAATACAAACTGCGTCTAGGGAAGAGAAGATAGTGAGTGCTGCAGTAAACCAAATGAAGGACAAGCAGAGCCTTAACCAGTTTAAACCGCAATCCGAACGACAATAACATCCCTGAGAGCCATAACCTACGGAGGCCACCATAGATTTTGCAGACTATACTACAAACTTGAGCGCAACAAAGTTAGTTTGCTGTTAAGGGGCAACTCCAAGGCTGGTAACATTTTCGGAAAAAGGTAATATGTCATTATTCAGCAGTATGGGAGGTAGTTGCCGCGTGTCTATAGCCCCACTATAAAAGGCCAAGCAAGTCGACTTCTTCGGATTGAGCAGGAGCCGGTTAGACTCAGTCCAAGCGGATATTCGAGTTAGATCGCTATTAGTGCGAGCAATACAGTCCTCCTGTAATCCAATAGGTCTAGACAAATAGATCTGCACGTCATTAGCGTATATATGCAAATTTACATCCATCACAACCTGCGGAAGATTGTTTATAAACAAGGTAAAGAGTAAAGGACCCATAGTAGAACCTTGTAGAACTCCAGAATTGATTGGAAGTAAGTTAGATTTAACTCCATCGACTCCAAGACTTGTTGGAAGCGATTGGATAGAAATTCGCTCATCATCTTAATTGTAGTTCGGGAGAAAAAAAATTTGTCATATAATTTGTGTAGAAGAATTGTGTGGTCAACGCTGCCGAATGTCGAACTAAGATGGATAGATGATTATTATCTAGTGCGCTTCGAATATCTGTAGTAACTTTCAGTAGAAGCAGTCTCGCAGCCATGCCCAGGACGAAACCCAGCCTACAATCTAAAGAGCAAGTCATTGCGCTAGACAAAATTAATTATTTGCGAAGCCATCAACTTCTCCAATACTTTCCCCAGGTACTTATAGGGACGAAAATCGCTTGGATCATTAGGAGCAGAGCTCTTTGCCAGTGGTAGCACTATAGAATTTTTCCACTAACGGGGAAATTGAGAATAAGTAAGACATGAATTGTATATATATAGCATGGAACTACATATTACTGGAAGGAGAAGTTTTATAAATCTGGGTGGGATAGTATCATCACCGGTGGCCTCTGATTTGATACTATCGATGGCTTCTAATACCTCGGGAATTATTACAGATCGGAAGCTGAAGTTCACTGATTCTTCTATAAAGTTTAAAGGAGCTACATGAGGAACCATAGTAGAAGCCAGCATTGGGGTTGCAAAAAAATTGTTGAGAACGTTTGGATCTATGCAACACGTTGATTTATCACTACCATGAATACCCATTTACGCAGATTAGACCATAGCTTCTTTGGTGTTAGAGAGGGGTCAAGTATTCTGCTATAATAAGCTTTTTTTGCACTTCTTATATTTTTAGTTACTAGATTTCTTGCACATTTATATGCAATTCGACTCTGGGGAGTTTTGAGCAACTTGTAGCGACGGAAAATATATTCCCTTTCGTATATGAAATAATATCGCTGTATCGCTCGATGGGACCAACCATAAGAAACTAGTCTCTATTAGCTGTTTTTTTAATCTTAGTATATGCAGGTCAACATAAATTGACCAAGTTCTGAAGGGTTAAGTTTTGAATGAATGTACGGAATGCAGTATACAAAAGTGAACTGTTCTTATCCGCAATTGTCTCACGCTTCGAAAGAGAAAGCCAGTTCTTCTTTGTTCCATCAGAAATTAGCTTCGTGTACCTATCAAAACTTACTTTTATAAAATCTGTTGATCTCCCCTGCGAATATCTCACTGAGGTGGCAAATGCTTATATTCGGATTTAGCACAAGAAGCAAGTGTAAGAGCCGAATTAAGTCAGTTGGACATCTTTTTGTTTACCCAAATTTCATTGGTGTTATGAATTCAGATACCTATCGTGCTAAAAATAGAGATCCCATAAAATGTCCCCTAGAATATACCAGCAAACTAGATTTAATTTCGAGGAATACTGAACACTGAGATATGATCGCGATTGTGATTTCTGAATTGGTGGTGATATGTTTCTGTTTGATACATTAAAATTTCACTACTATTGTATAAAGTCTTTCTACAAATGTTATAATTTGAGCTTGACGAAATTTCGTACTGTTAAGCGTAGATTTGACAGCTGTCATCTGTTATGTAAGTACTTCGAATGAGTACTACTGCACGTGCTGTCCATCCTGTCAGCTCTCTTCCATGATAAGCGATATCACAGGGTGGCACGCTAGCACCTCGACTAGTGCCGGAGAGGTTCTAGGGGGGGGGGGGTTTATCGAAAACCGCCGCCGGTCACGAACAGTCCATCCTGTCAGCATTAGCTGACAGCTCACTCCCGTGATCAGCGATATCACAGGGCGGCATGCTATCACCTCGACTAGTGCGGGAGAGTTATAGGGGGGGGGGGTTATCTAAAATCTGCCGCCGATCACGAACCATAATCAAAAACAAATGCGTGTCTATTGAAAATGACGAGCACAGCATCCAGCCCTCAAGGGGCCCCTCAAGCACTTACCCTTTGCCTACTCGCTGCTTGCCCCAACCACCCAATGGCACTGAGGCCAGAATATTTTTTCCAGTGTCCCTAATGATGACCTGAAACCAAAGAAGTAGCGGACATATTCGACCATCATCCTGACAGGGCTCAGGTAGAGTGAGGAATGTTGAAATACTACATTATAAACAACCCTTAGTGCACCCATTAGAGCGGCAAAAGAATAATTAAAAGTAAATATTACTTACCTGGTTCCATTCCTTGAAGGCATTCCGGTGTTAGGGGCGGATCTAGGATTTTTTAATGCACGATTCAGCGAATACATTTTATTGTCTAAGTCCGCTTATCTTGCTTTGGGCCTCTAAAAACATCTAAAAGAAACAGAATACAATTGTTCTATAAACGATCTCGAAATTTTGCATAGTTTAAATTCTGATCCGATCTAGGATAAATATAAAATCCTAGAAAATAGGAAAGCGAGAAACGACGGTTCTTTATTGGTTAATGATATATTAGATTTCACTAATAGAATTCAGTCACGTACAATTTTTTGTTCTCGAGATATCGCTGTGGTCCATATAAGCCACTTGGCCATCTTTGCCGCCCTTACTCTACTAATTAAAGGCTTTTGTCGTCTTGTAATTATGATGAATAAACGTTTACACTTACTTACTTCATTAGTAAATTGTATTGCCCCATACATATCATACAAGCAATATACTGTTTGAAAATCTATCTTCGCACCATTAACAACATAGATTCAAGTTAATGAAATTTTGGCGGAAATTTTCTTTCTATTGAAAACAAAAATAGGTAATTCAAGATATAAATAGAGGAAAAACCTGAGTTTTTAGGCAAATTAAAAAAAAAAAAATTTCGGACAGTGTTTTTATAACTCATAACAACATTTTTGCTTATGGGTCAAACAGTATTCAGGCGACTTATATAGCTCTGTTTTGTCTATAGAATCCCAACACTACCAAAATCTCTCTATTGCAATGGCAATAGAAAATTCTATAATTATTTACTACTGGAGATAGAATAGGGGATAAATTCTCTTATATTCCTTAATATCTCTAATTCTTCTTCATATTATAGAAATCCGTCTCCAGATAGGATTTTTGAAAACAGTAGGTACAAAGATAGTCATTCGAGTACTATGAATAAGTTTCTTGTATGTAATTGGATTGTAAGGCCAATATTCCATAAAGCAATTGCCATCGAATGCCATTCTCTCTTAAGTTTATAAAATATAATTTTTTTATTTACTACTTTTTACATTTTTATAATTATTTGTTTTATTTATTTATTTTTTATTTATTATTTTATTATTATTTTTCTATTTTACTTTTTTATATATATCTAAGAAGTCTGCAGTAGTTTTGCATCGTGCAATCTGCTGTAAACATTTTTCATGTATTTATGCCATAGAGGACATAAAAATAATTACCAAAAATTGTAAAAAATTGTCTGGTCATAAAATGAATAAATTAAGCTCTCCCCCCTCCCCATCGCGAATTCATTCAATATCCTGAGCCTATTTACATATAGTTTCGCTTCCTGAAAAATTCTACATTTCGCTGGTATGAAAAATTGCCTATATGTATGAGGATATTCCATAAAATATGAAAACTTTATTAAGGAAAGGATGAAAAGCACCGAGATGAACTTTTTTTTTGCCTTCAAACGAACATTAACGTTTGAAACAGAGAGAAAAACAAGAGGTTTCAGTTGAATTTATGGAAAAAACACTTTCAAAATCTTTATCCTGTTCTTTTTTTCCAGGATATGTTATTTTCAACTGAACCTATATATCTCTAGAATGTACAGAGATAGTTAGGTTACCTCTTGCACTAACTATGAAATTGGGTATGATTGTATGCAGATTTAAATCCAGAGCTACCACAGGTTTCGGTTTGGTCAACCCCCCCCCCCCCCCCCATACCTTCTTCAACTTGATTTGTTTGTTCGGAGTTGAATTAGAATTTATGACGAAATTTTTAAAACCTAAATCACTTTAACTCTGATTAAGTGCATAAGAATTAGGTGGGGGAAAAAAGTTTGTTTTTCTCTATAGCGGTGATGGTGCTACGTGCTTTTTCAAAATCAATTCAATTTCCATTTATTTTTGGAAATGTTTACATAAATCTGAGAGTTGAAAGGTTTGGAATATTCTGCACAACTTTAGTATTGGATTAGTATCTACCAAAAAAGTTTTCATCAGAATGTGTTGCAGAAATGGATAATTTTATAAAGATATTCTAGCAATTCTGTTAAAGACAGCCTCCATCTCCACAGTGGTGACACCAACAAACATTTATGAGTTGAAAAGAAAGTTATAAAATTCAGTGCGAGATAAAAAACCGACAAATCAATGAATTTGTGTTAAAAGGGGAAAGCGGCGAAAATTGTTCTAGTTTATATAGTAGGTCTGACTCAGATTGCTTTCCATTCTAATTAGTAATTACCACTATTTTTTTTTATCCCGTATGTAAATGTAAATTATGTTTATGTGACAAATATGTATAAATAGAAACTAATTAATTAATTAGCAACACTCTCGAAATCAATCAGATTTGCATTGAAGGTAGCAGCCTCTTAAATTCACCGACAAGGTTACCGGTAACAAGTTCCAAAGCCATGGGATCTGATTGAAGATGGATCCTTCCTGAATGAAGAGTCTATGACGTGAGTCAGAAGATCATAACGTCGCCGAGATTGGAGTAACAGGATCTCATCTATTAAGTAATCAGGGTGTTTAATATGAATAAGCGCATTCTGAGGATAAAATTAGAGACATGGTCAAATCTGCGTAACTTGAAAATAAAGCGTATACAATCGTTATAGGCAACTTCGACGAGAGCAATAACTATCCAATTTAGGAAAAATCAAATACCCGTAAGAAAAGTAGGGTATGATGAGAGTTTTCTTTCACCAATCTACATTTGATGTCCATGCTTAATAATTTGGCAGATGGCCAGAGTCGACGAAAATCTCCATACACCTTACCCAGTACTTCGCGTAAATAATCACAATATTTCATTCTTCCATTAAGAGCGACACCGAGATTCGTAACTTCACTTACCCTAGCCAATATTTCACTCCCAAGCACGATGTACGGAGTATCAGTTTCCAAGGTGTTATTGGAAAAAATTATGTACTTATTTCGATTTTTTAGGATTTAACATCAAAAGACTACGTTGGAACCAATCGTTTGTTCGCATTAAGTCCTTATTAATCCTTAAAATAGAGTCTTCAATAAGCCCGAGCGGTCTGCTGTTGTATATTTGTAAATCATCAGCATATAAATGGCCACTAACCTCTTGAATGATGAATAAGGAAAAAGCAATGGGCCTAAAACTGACCCTTGGGGAACACCACAGAAAAGCGTCTGTAAATCAAAAAGGCGATCGTTGACTTGCACTTGCTGATACCTGTCACCTTAAAAGCTCTGTATAAATTTGGCGGAACTAGAAGAGAACCACAAAAATGTTTGAAGTTTGTTGAGTGTTTTACACAGTAAGAAGATCTTGTAAAGTCAAGTAAACCTAGTATTCCAGTCTCGTCGTTATCGAAGGGGTAATTAGAGGGTGAGATACTCATTTAGGATGTATTTAGGGGGCATGTAGTAGGGGGTAATACGTGATTTTAATGCAATAGGGCTTTCGAATGCGTCAACGTAAATGAAAATCTTCCTTATAGGTTAGGTAATTTGGGGATTAAAATTTATTTAGAGGGTAGTCAAAGGTAACACTCGTTTTAGATCCGCTGGACTGAATCTATGGTATATGCGATTTCTAGATAGGACTAAATTATGGAAAAGGCCATTTAAAGGTTGATTAGCGAGCAAAAACTAATTTAAAGATTACTATTTTATGGGGTAATTATAGCACACAATACAGAATTATTATGAAAATGGAGGTGAATCTACTATTTTTGGGAAGGAAAAATCAAAATCTCAACTTTGAAATAACTGATTTAGGAGGTAATCCGGAGTATATTGGTAATTTGAATTAAATGGGATGAATCTAAAGTCTTTGGATACAAGAATACGGTTTTGCTAGATTTTAACATCAAACAAGTCATTTGATATTGTTAAAGTTATTAGGTTTAAAAAAAAGGTATGTAACGCCTATAATTGAATGGTAAGTAATCCTGGAATTTTATAAAGTGGGAATGAATTTACCATTTTGAGTGCGACAAGGCGATTTAGCTAGAAGTAGGCAATTTCTCGACTACGTAGTACTTATATTGAAATTTACTGCAAATAATTTAAATGAATTTTCAAAATGCATAGAAAATCCAGAGAGATTCGAACTTTTCGACGGGTAAACAAAAAACTCATTTAATTTATTCTTGGGAATAACACAGATTGTTAATGAAACTTAGTGAATCTACTTCTTTGGAGTGATATTCTATGTTGTATTAAATTTTGTTAAGTAACTATGTATATAAAGGGTTTTCCAATAGGGACTTGGCAATTTTGAATTTAGTTTGTGAACCCACCTTTTCACTTAACATCGAACTGTCACTGTCAGTTTATTCAGTAGACATAACCTTTTCATCATGAAGAAGTACACGAACGAACAACGTCTGCAAATCTTAAAAATTTACTGCAGAAATTCGGAGTCGGTGGCCGCTACTTTAAGAGCGTTAGCTCCGATTTTCGGTCGTAATTCTCGCCCTAGTAGACAGGCAGTAACAAGTTTAGTGAAAAAGTTTGAGTCTACATATTCGTTGTGTGATGTTGCCGTGCCAGTGAGACTACGGGTTGGTCGAAGTGTCGAAAATATCGCTGCCGTTGAAACGTCCGTAGCAAATGATCCAAATCAGTCAATTCCATGGCGTTCTCAAGAGAGTTAGACCACTTTATGGCGAATTTTGCGTAAGGATCTTACTTTACACCCATGCAAGATCAGGCTCACTCAAGAATTGAAGCCGATGGACCATTCGAAGCGACGAGCGATGATGAGCGTGTTATCTCAAGAAATGGACCAGTCGATTGGCCGCCTCGTTCGTGCGATTTAACGCCTCTAGATTTTTTCTTTGGGGCTACGTCAAGTCATTGGTCTACGCTAATATGCCGACGACGTTGGAAGAGCTCAAAGCCAACATTGAACGCAAAATAGCAGCCGTTTCGGCCGAAATGTATGGCCGAGTCATGGAAAATTGGGTCCAACGAGTCGACCGCTGCAAACGTGCCCGCGGTGGCCATATGAGCGAAGTCGAGTTCCATTCATAAATGTTTTGAATGTACCGATTACCGATTTGCATTTGATAATTCTTGGTCTTTGCTCTAAGATTACTCGGTTTTTTTGTATCAATTCAACGAAGTTCTATTTCGATATAGTCTATCTAATTAAAATTTGTCTGTCTGGGAAAATTTGTGAATCCAGATCGTTTTGCTGAATTATTGGGTCTTCTCTGTCACCGCTATTGTTTAAATCTGAATGCCACTGTTCCTATGCTGTGCGCTATTCATCTATTTGCCTCTGTTACTGTACGACCCTCTCTGCTATTCCCAAGCTACATTGAGATCTACACGCTACAAGCTAAGTTTGTAATCGTGTGTTGACATTTCGCAGTAATGTCGAAATCAACTATAATATTTAAATATAAAAATATAATTACATGTAAATATGTAAAGATTCCACAATAATATCTTCTTGCCACCACGAAACCTAAAGAAATTAAGGTGTAGACGCTGTAAACCTTGTGAATGTATCGCGTGATAAAAAGCAGTCTCAAATAGAGATAGAGCTATAGGAAGAACAGTACGTCACCAAAATATCGTCTGGTACCGTATGCCGCTTAGGTTTCTGAAACTCCTTTCAATCCATCCGTCTATCACTCGGAATACAGGTATTACATTTTTTATATTCCAAGCCGTGCGCTTACAGTCGTTTATTATGCTTTAGATGTGCGAAAGAAGTGTGGTTGGGAAATTTTCTTCCAATAGTCTCAACTGCAATAGCCGTGTTAAAATGTGATGTCTTGTGCTTCGCTGAAAAATTGACAGACAGCTGACGTCCTGAAAACAAGAATATCTGAAATGCTCAATTTGCTGAACTATACCCAATTTCGTTGTTCCTCTTATAGAATCCAAATTATGTGCGTTCATAAATTAGAGCTTTGTTGATGACTACTCAGATCTGTCACCTGTAATAAAAAAGAGGACTTAACTTTCTAACGTTTACGCACTAGTGCAACTTCCTATAAGTTACTGCTAGTGTAAACGTCTCTTGCGAAATTTTAACTCAAACACACTGAATCTGCAGCGTGTGGACTGTAACAATGAGATATAAATAATCCACCTAAAAACTGCCACGTGTGAGTGAAGCGTCTAGCTTCCAATAAGCTCTCACGATACCAATGCCTACTGTCTAGTGTCAATCAACGTAGAGACCTAAAATGTAAACGATGGCCGAGCACAATCACACTTAGATGGCGGTAGTGTAGCGGTAAATGAAAGAATCATCTGGTTATTCATTCATTTAGATTTATTTAGCAAAAAAAAAAATTCTTTCTATTATTAAAACTAGACTGGCAAAAATAACTTAAAAAAACTAACTACCTAATTGTGATTCAATTTAACTCTTATATATTTTTTTCTAATTCTGCTCAAATTAGGAGCTTGAAACTTTTATGACTTTTTTCAAAATGTCTCTAGAATACGAGTTATTCTTAACTTTTATCCCATAAGAATTAAACAAAATTATAAGAAATAACAGTTTTCAAATAATAAAAATTCGTAATTTTTATTACTAAGACTCCAGCAATAACCATTATTTTTAATTGTTATTTTTAACTGTTGTACAAAAAAAAACATGTTGATAGTATTTCCAGACTTTTATTTCTTAAAAGTCTTTTTAAGAGTCTTTTGAGACTTTTATTTTATAAAAATTATTTTAAAAGTTTTTTGAGACTTTTATTTTAGAAAATCATATTAAAAGTCTTTTGAGAAATTTATTTGTAAAAAATCTTTTTAAAAGTTTTTCTTTATGCTTATTATTTAAATATTTACAATATTTCTGGTCTGATTTAAAAAAAAAAACCTCTTTCGCTGTTTAGAATAATATTTCAATTGATTTTATCCATACGGGCATTTATATTGGGTATCATAAGTATTGATCTTTTAGACTAATTCTAGCCTTTTTACTTGTGTTTATTTAATTATTTTTTTTTTATTATTTATTTTTTTATTTCCTTTTAATTAAAAGAAAAGCCATTCTGGGATTCGAACGCGTTACAGACAGAGTCTGGACTTTTCTTAAGTTTATATGATATAATCGAATTATGTTATATATATGGATCAAATCGATTAAAATGTTATAACTAGCGGGAGAGGTTTTTTTTTTAAATCAGACCGTAAAAATTTTATATATTTAAATAAAAACATCATGAAGGACTTTTAAAAAGATTTTTATAAAATAAAAGTCTCAAAAGACTTTTGAAAATATTTTTATAAAATAAAAGTCTCGAAATACTCTCAAAAAGTTTTTTTGTTAGATAAAGGTCTGAAAAGACTTAAAACTTTTATTTCGTACAATAAAAATTTACTCTTAACTTTTACTCTTAAAAGTTAAAAGTATTATAAAAATTTATTTTTTAAATATAAAAGTTTCCAGTCGTACCTCACTTAAAAAAAGACTTAATGGAAAGTTATTTTCAGGCTCTCAAATTTCTTAACTAAGTTTATATTAAACTACTTCAAATTCCTTTCTATGTTTTATAATCTATTTAATGCTGAAAATAAAAAAATATTGTTAAATGTCAATCGTGAATCAATTC
This sequence comes from Dioctria linearis, assembly GCA_963930735.1. Classification (NCBI taxonomy): domain Eukaryota; kingdom Metazoa; phylum Arthropoda; class Insecta; order Diptera; family Asilidae; genus Dioctria; species Dioctria linearis. The sequence goes on from OZ005740.1 coordinate 27,954,097, forward strand.
TCATGTGGTGTAAAGCTGACCCGTGTGGGCACAGTTTTATACATTGATGAATTGATTAATCGACGAAATTTTACGAAAAAAAAAACACAACTGAAATTTCAAGAAAGTTATATTCAATAAATTTTTAGTATGTGGTGATGTTTTTTTGTGTAATATGTCCAATACACAAATGGCATGCAATCTTACACCTTGATCCCTTCACCCAACCAAAGATTTATCTGAAATAAATACCTTGAATTTATTGTAAAATGTCAAAAAAAACCACGGGAAATAATAATTCCCGAACTCCACTGAAAACAAATTCTTTCGAAAAGAACAAAAAAAAAAAGGAAAATTAACTAAAAATGACAGAACTACTTTAATATTGAAGACCGAAAAACACTGACTTTAAATAAAATAAAAAAAATAAATGATAAACGAAAAAAAATCTAAGTGAAATTATTGATGAAAATATTCTAAGTTGAAATATTAATTGCAAATTGAGGAAACTATGTCCGACGGGCATATGTGACCTCTTTGACAGCTCCTTGAAAAAAGAAGGCAGAATGAACAAATGGCATCCTTTTTATAGAAAAATTCGTTCCATTTTCGCTATCTATAACGTGAAATATTCGAAATTTTCACTGAAAATGACAAAAGAATGAGATGTTCTTATTGTCAATCGATAGCCAATTTAATGATGCACATTTTGATAATTTTCTTGTAGAAATTAATTGTAAATTCGATAATTTTATCCATTTCTTACAATTTTTGGAACATTTGCTATAATATCTCGATTCGCTATGTATCATATCGATGTAGTAGATTTTCTTGTCAATTTGTAATGATTTTTTGTCTTCTTCTCACTGTGAGTCTCTTTCGCACTCATTGTCGGAAGTAAATAAATAAAAAATCGCGAATATCGCGTTTGCCGTGAAAAATATCGCGACGCGAATACCGCCATCGAGATCGCGGTTCGATTGTACCCCTTTTCGATATGTCAAACGTCGCGGTAGTATGACGTTTACGATGTTTTGACACTTTCGCGCGCGAGTTTCAAGTTTATTTATAAATGTTTTTTAAGTGAGTTTTAGTGGTTTGCAGGTGTTTCTAATCGTTGAATTACGAAAAATTGTCATTTTTATGACATTCCGTAATGTCTTGTTATTTTAGTTGAGCCTAATGCGATTGCCAAAATTTCTTCTCTATGTTGCACTTTACAATCGCTTCATGACACACATTAAAATTCATTAAAATTTTTAAACTAGCTCTTCGCGCAAGTACATCGCCCGGCAAGTTCCGGAATTATTCATTTTATTTCATCTAAAATGTCGCAAAACTCTGAAATTTTTTTATATGGCATATGAAATTTTTATATGTGTGAAAAGATTACAAATGCAGCTAAAAAAAGTTTTAATATAATTATATTGTAAAATGTATAGTTTGAGTGTTATATGACTTCAAAAGATAAGAAATTCTATTTTCCCATAAGTCGCAATAGAAGGAAATCTCCGAACCGCACTTCTTTCACACATATGTATTTTTTTTGCACCGCTGATTTGAAAATAAAGAAGGCAAGCAATGGTTTCGCTAAGTTGAATATTTTTTATATATAGTTATCAAAAAAGTTATTTATAACTTTTAAAACTTTTTTTTTCTTTTATATTAATTTTTATTTAAAATTTATTTTCAGATAATTTCTATTTCTTGTGAATGGTAAGTTTTTGTCTTGTTTTGTTTTTTATTTACTGCAATACTACATGAAATGTGATAAAAATCATGACTTAAGTAATTTATAGAGATTCAAAATATTTTTAATCAATAACTTCAAAACCAGTGAAGTTTGGTTATTAAATGCTCATGATCATGAATATATCCAAAAGCCTTATTTTATTATAATAAAATCAGAAACGATGGAGTTTGAAACTACAAAATTTGACTTGCATGTTGATGACTGTCAAAACTGCTAAAACTTTATTCCGTTTTATTAGTTAGAAATATTTGTTAGCCTTCACAAAAAGCTAGTGAGACTGAGTCATCAGAACTCAGTTCCGACAACTCCTAAATTAGCTTCGTTGCAATTATATTTTCTTAATGATATTTCAAACACACCCACACACACACACATCCATACAAACTAAGCAATAAGCTTCATAACTGAATAATTGCTGATAGTCTCCAGTTGAACTTTCGCATCAATGCAAATAGTTATTGCGCGTGCAAGTGCTATGAACTGTGCCAAAGTTTTAAATTAATTTAAATGTCTGCATGTAAATATTTCCCTGTATCCACATACGATTCCTAGCCCCAACTATACATGAAATGGAAAAGATAAAATTAATAATAATTTTCATATGCTTTGGTAAGGTACTGGGAACCTAATTAATAATAGTAGAGGGTTTTTCATAATTAAAATATACCAGGAACGCTAATTGGATACACTTTCAACTCGATACGTAAAATCTATGAATTCTGACGAAAAGTTTTCGTAACAACGGCACGGGGTATGAAGTTTTCATTAATTTATCGCGCGCGTAAATGAAAATGTTGATATTTTCCGTGAAAATGCATAAAATTCATATTCACTTAAAAGTATAAAGTATGGTAGTAGTAGTAGTAGTGTAATGATAGCAGGAAAAAAAATAGTGGGTGAAAGTTGTTTAATGAGAGGAAACAAAAATTCAATGGAAAATTTTTAAGGGGGAATGGATAGAGATCTATAAGATAAATTTTAGATAACTTAGATAAGCTACATGTGGTAAGATTAAAATGAAGTGGTGTTTAGGTAAAATACTGTTATCTCTGGTTTCAATTAACTATACCAGTTCAGGTCGAGATTCGTATGTTGATGATGAACCCTCCTGCGATCAAGTTTTCAAACATCTGTTAGCAAAGAGAGAATTGGCTTGTTTGAGGTGGAGTTAAGTAGTATCACGTTGCTGTTGGTATTTCTATGGATTGCTTCAGAGCAGGTGCTCAAAAACTTTCTTGAGTGACAGGATGAGTCCTTTGGTAAATTTGTTTTAAATGAGGTAGAGGTATACAAGAAATGATTTTATAAGAAGAACGAAATCATCTGTGTGCTATTTTTTTCTGATATCGCCATCATTAATAATATAATTAATGAGCGCCGATGGATTGGTGGGAAAGAGCATATTATGGGTACAGATGAGATTATTAATATTGGATACATCCTTACATGAGGAGTTGGGTGACAATACTTGAAAATATCTGGTGGTTATGACAGTCAATATCAAAGCAATATACCCGTAATTAGCAAAAAACTGAATTTTTTTAAGATTCATTCTAAAATGCGACAAATTCATTCAATTCAAATACCTTTTCTTCAAAGCTGGTTAGATATGGTAGAGATGGTTTTAGTTCTATTATCAAAGGGAAATAAAGTAACCCAGGACACAAGAGGCAAAATGAAAGTAATGAGATTGTTGACTATCTGGCTAGAAAAGGAAGAAAATCTCCATTTAGCAGACCGTAGCCTCTCAAAGATGCACATAGCACAAGTAATATCCAATATACTGAAAAGGCTCTCACTAACTACAGTTGCAGAGCCTTCCTGAACTAAAACACGAGAAGAAGTTTATCAGCTTCCCTAACTTAAAAAAAAAATGTTCAACTGGCCTAATGACTGGCCACTGTTCACTTAAGTTAATGCTTCAGAGAATGGACAAAACTACAAATGATAACTGCCGTTTCTATAACAATAAGCTAAACTCTACAGAGCATGTACCTACTCTTGGACAAGGGATCCATAACGCCTAATGAGATAATAACATTTCTCAAAAGAGCGAACGTGGACTGACCTTAACACGGTAGAGACATAGCAAGAAATGTTTTTCAGGTCGTAGTGCTTATAGGTTGGATCTCCGGCTCCTCACGTTTAATACCTGTAATAATATTAATAATAATTAGAGCTGATGAATCACCACTAGCACCAGCAAGAAGTAATGGAGCTATGTACATATATACAAGTGCTTCATATGGAGAGAGGGAGAGAGAGGTAGAGAGCTAGAGAAAGAGATAGATAGATATAGAAATAGATAGAGGGAGTGTGGTAGAGACGTAGAGATAGACATATGAAGGGATAGAGAGAGAAAGAGAGGTAGGAAGCGATAGAGTGACAGAGAGAGTGATAGATAGAAAGAGATAGAAAGAGAGAGATGCTATCAGATGTACTAAATGTACCTAAGAGCAGTTCTGGTCAAACTTTTTTTCGTTCGCAAGTTTTTAACTTATGGCAAATGAAATAGTTTAATTTCTTTTAATTTATTTGACGAACAGATGCACATCAAAAGTTCTCGTCATCCAAATGATGTCTAATTCTTGTGATGGCCAGAATAAAATTACTTTCGTGGTCGCAATGTGGATCCATTTACTAAGAACAACGCCCATCTTAAAAATACAATCTTGTTTTGAAGTTCACCTCGTTTATGTAAAAATGAAGGAGCACGATAAATCCATGATATTTGATAATTTTTTAGAATTCTCTTATTCGTCGGGGATCGATATCCTATGGAGAAACATATGTAGGTACGAAGTTGGTAAGAACAAATATGGAAAGATTGAAGTATTTTATAATATTGATTACTAAGGGGATTTTGCTAAAGCTACTGCGGGAAGACAACCAAAATCAGAGGAATTTCAGCCTTTAAGGATTTACATGTTAACCGAACTATAAATATCGTCTGTGAAGTTTAAGGACTTGAAGAAAATATGCAATGATCTCCATCCTTAAGTAGTTTTTCCCCTTCTTTCTATCACTGAAAACCTAGTCAACAATGCATGATAGCGCTTGTCTGAGTCACACCTAACTGTAAACTCGGATGATGATTATGGAGAGATTAGTCCTAAGTGTGTAGGAAGGAGAGAACACGAATCCTATTTTGTTTTTCGTCATTAACTACTCATTATTTTTCATTGAAGCTCTTTTGATTTTTTTTCCCATTTCAATTTCAAGTGTTTTCAAGATTGTGAAATTTTGGTTTATTGCCTACATTTGCGTGTCAACTCCCAAGCACGAATTTTAATCAAAAGGCACCATATCAATACGATTATGGTAAAGGTGGGGGCAACTAGGTCACTAGCACCATTTGAGCAGCGTTATCAGAGTCCCCCAAAGTCGTTAGGCTAAATCTAGGATCTTAACGAGCTCGATTATTGCCCTCGATGTTAACTTGAAAAACTTATATGGAACGAGATATATTTCACCTGTGATTTGTATCCGTGAAGCTTAAGGTTTCGTCTCTCTTTTCGCATAGTCGACACAGATCGATGTTGAATTTGTCTATCTTCTTCAGAAAAAAACAAAATGCGTCATGGCAAGTTAGTGAATTAATAAACATTCTGGGTGGGCCCGAACATGAAGACCCAGGGCCCCTAGGCGGTTAACAAGGTTCAACAAAAATGTTACCCTTATTTTTCATTTATGTAGAAATTTCGTGAAAGCATAGGCTTAGAGTGCCATGCGACGAACTTTCTTTTCTGCAAAGGAACGGATTACCCCATTATAGTCCAAAGACTGCATTATTTCTGACTTTATGAGACTGGTCTTCTCTGTGGTGGATCCTAAATAGTTTTGCGCTTAAAACGACCGTCCTGCCGAGCAGGTTGACCCTGTTATATACACAGTAACATCCGGAGTGCTATTTTCATATTTGGATAAATGTCCAAAAAACAATTTTCTATGATATACTTGTAGAACTTGGTATTTGTTTTCCACATGTAGCCTCAGCGGACGACAGATGAGCTCATAGCTACAGAAACTCGTTTTCCACAGTTCTATCTAAATCGCATTGAAATAATTTCAAGTTCCGTGCACCTTCGCGGATATCGGGAGATTCCTAGCTATGTATTTTCATAAGAAAATCAAATTTTTTACTCAAAAGTTATCGTAAGTAGAAACACGCTTTTGTAGTTCAGCAATAATCCTGTGGTAACTCCTTCCGACTTCGATCTCATTTTACTTCATCAATTGAGAATTTGCCGCCTCTAAAAATCTGCCGTTCTGCTATGCCTGTTGGTAAATCCGGCAAGGTTGGGACCCTAGCCAACTGCCTAGTTTGCATGTAGAAATTCGCCGTTGATCATGGGCGATTGTCTGCTAAGACTAATTAATTTGCGCATCTGAAGAGGAGAAGGGGTAAGTGAAAGCAGGGGTAAACCGAGAGAGGGGTATTATTACAAATTCCGATAAAATAAAATAAAACCTTTTTATCTATAATAGCAGTCCTTAAGTGCTCAGATTGTTGCAGGACGCGACCGGAGAGCCCTATTTTTCCGACTCGTTAGGACTAGGGACACCTATGCCCCCCCCAAGCCAAATCCTGGGTGCGTTACTGAGTGAAAGTTTCCTCGCTTGTCTGATACCGGACGCGCTACTCCGGAGGAGACCCAGTTGCGTGTCTTCCCATTTTTGTAGTTCCCTCTAAGGTGGCGACCGTAGAGCCCTATTTTTTCGTCTCGTTCGGACTTGGGACACGTATGCCCCCCCCCCCCCAAGCCAAATCCTGGGTGCGTTACTGAGTGAAAGTTTCCTCGCTTGCCTAATACCGGACGCGCTACTTCGGAGGAGACCCAGTTGCATGTCTTCCCATTTTTGTAGTTCCCTCTAAGCTGGCTTTTTGTTAGGCCAAATATTGCGTACGGACCAGTATACGATCTGTTATCTCCGATTTTAGCCAGATCATCCGATTTTTTTTATATCAATCTACTCCTTGGTGACCGGGAACTAAATCAAGGTTATTTTTGTTCCCCAGACAGTAGCTGGATTTTAATAGACTTAGATTCATTACACTCCTCCAATTTTTTTCTAATATTTCCTACACTACACAATTAACTACCCCCCCCCCCCTCCCCCGGCCACCTGTAATTATTTAAGTAATTAGAAAAATAAAAAAAAAACAAACAAAAACACACAAACATTCGTCATCGCTACCCTTTTCTTGACATGATTTTATCAATTAAAGAAATGCCGCCAATTCAATGGTGAGCTTTTATCAAATTAGAAAGACGAAAAAAGCAAAAAAAGGAGGGTTTTAAAATTTCACAGTAAACTCAAATAAAAAAGAGGGGGGAGGGAGTTGATAAAATCACTGATTAGATACGTATGTATGTAGAAAAAGATAGGATAAAAACATAGGAAAAGTCTGAGAAGAAACACACAGACACAACATCAGGACCAATTAAATAAATTCCTTAGTTTGCAATTTTTTACCAACCCGTCTTAGTTCTTTCTCTACAACTGACAAGAGTTCCCGCAATTAGGAGTTTCCTATCACGTCCAGGAAATTTGTTATAATCCCATAAAAAAAATAAAATAAAAAATAAAAACAAAAAAAGGGAGGAGAAAAAAAAGGTTCGTCCAAAATTGAACTCGATTGCCATTGGAAGGATATCGCCATGTACCTACTCTAACTAATGACATTTAAGGAAGTGGACATTTCAATTTATTCGAGAGGATTTCTTGAGGAAATAATATCAACTCGTCTTTTGACTTCATTTTGTTTTAACAACACACAATATTGGTTCTACTATAATAATGTACGTTTAGGAGGAGAGTGTTGGAAAGGGCAGGTGGTTAGAAGCGGATAGATGTCCATCAATTGCTCCTGTCAACAGTTGTTATATAGTTACTATATAAATATCTTGTTAAAACATCGACCTTACAACCTTCTTTCGTTCTAGTACATACTTATAAGAAAAGGCTCGACGATAAAATTGTGAGGGGGGGGGGCTATAAGAACGTGAGTAATAATAATAATGGCATTCAACTCAATTCTTTAGCAAGAGTGGCAGGACGAAAATTTTCGACTTCCCTTTTTATGGTGTTGCGAAAATTTTTCTAAAATGATATATACGGTACTGTGGATATTACGTTACAAAAAAACTACCCCGAAGAAAATCCTTAAGCGTCCTTAAAAATTTGTAGAGATAAATGAACTTGTCACCGTAGCTCATGTTTTGACACTATTCGACTCGACATAAATGCGTGTCCTTTTGTTAGGAAAAAAGAATTCCGAACATAACTCACACACTCTTGGCTGGCGCTCATATATTTACCCATACATTGAAAAAGAAAAAGCTTTTCCTTTCAGAAATTCTCTTTCAACATAAAAAAGAAAAAAGAAAGAGCTTTCATGTTTCTCTTAACTTCACAGCACAGAGCAACAAAATTACTAGAAAACGAACTGAATGGAAATGGAATATCATATTTTCTCTGAAAAGCTTTTTTTCCATTCATTCTGATAAGCTTTCATTAAGCTCTTTTTGTTGATTTCTTATCATATTCATATCTCACCAATAAGAATTGAATCGATGTGGGTGTGTGCTTTCTTCTTTACCAACAACAGTACTACTATTGAATACCGCATGGACCATCATCATCATCATCATCAAACTTTGCTTGGCTGTGATCTTGTTATCTCTTCTTGGTTCAAAAATTATCGCTTTTACCGTCGTCAGTCAGTAGATGAAAATTCGCCGGCAGAAGACTATCTAACTTTTCGGTGTAAAGTCGTCGTGTGGTGATATTTTTAATAACTTCCGTAAATTAGAGGTTCGGAAAATTAACTCGTTTTTCTGTTTGGTTTTTTTGTATATTGTGCCTTCTAGTTACGAATTTTGTCTTTGATGTTTTTTTGTTTTGGTTTTTTTTTTGTTTTTGTGATAAAATTATTTTCAAAATTTCCATCCTTAGGTGGTGTGAAATTTTCGGGTTAAATTATATATTGGAAAAAAACATTGCACAGCTCTCGGGTGGATGATGGTGTTGAGTGTTTTGTTAGTTGAGTCTTGAGTGATTAATATCGTTTTTTTTTCTTACTAGTTCTATTATAGAATGACAATAAAAAGTGCATTTGTTCAATTTAATTTAAATAAAAGTGAAAAGGAATAAAATTGTATTATTAGATGTTTCCTCCCATATAAAATTTCGGTAGTGTTTTTAGTTTGCGTAAAAAAATAATAAAAATATAATAAAAGTAGTGTGATTGAAGTTTATACAAAAATTGTGATGTATAATTTGTGTCTTTTGGATGAGATTTAGAAAATTTTCGGATTACGATTTTCTGGATAAATAATAATACTAATAAAATCATTAGAGTTGAGGTCATTCATCTAAAGTGCAGTGGGGCATGATATTAGAGGTACTTTTATAACATTAATCACAAAATAACAATATTGATGTAGTTAATAGATTCAATAGAGAGTTTTGTCGTCTTCCCTAGACCTACTAGACCTACTCCCATCAAAACTTATACTGTATCTACTCAGTCAGTGGATCACAGGATGAATGTAGGACATCGAGATTAGTTAGATTTGATTTGATAGAAGAGCTAGGATAACATTATTTATTGGTTTTTGTTTATCTAAAAGAAGATTGAGAATAGTTTTTTGTTTTTTTTTCGTTTTTTTTTTTTTTTTGTAATTTGCAAGTGAATGGAGATACAGATAGAGATAGAGAGAGAGACTTAGGTTGACTTGGTTGGTGATTTTCTTTTTTATATAGGGTAAATGTAAATGTAAATTTTTTGATCAATTCTTTTAATATAATTTAAACTGATTACATTTAGAAAGTAAATATTTTTAGGTCTTTTAATACTAATTTGTTATATTTTGGGGTTTGAATAAAAAAAAACTTCGCTTTTAGCTCGTATTCAGAGACATCACATTTTGTAATCGGACACTACAGTTTCAGTGTCCGGACATAGGCTTTTTGGAAGAAATTTATTAGTCGTTTTTTTTTGATAAAAATCAAAACAAATGAGCTTTTTCATAAAACTAACATTTTATTAATTGAAAGAATTGTGAGCACATTTTAAGGCATTTTTTTCTTAAAAACAAACTAAAGAATTTATGCACGCAAATACTTCAAACTTGGTAATAATAAAAAAAAAATATTTTAAAAATATTATAAAGTAGATAAATAATAAAATAAGTAAAAAAAGAGTTTTCAAACAAAGCTGAGGTCAAGCCGTATGAAAAAGTAGAAAATAAACTTTTCTTCACATACAGAGGTGGACTCAGATTTTTTGATTGGGACATTTCTCTTGAATATTCTTTGTCTTCATGAATCAAATCACTTATTACCTCTGATTGATCATACTGAAATATATCGGTGATTGTCAGCGAATAAAATATGAGTCCACCTCTGTGTGTGAAGAAAAGTATATTTTCTACTTTTTCATGCGGCTTGGCCTAAGTTTTGTTTGAAAACTCGTTTTTTACTTATTTTATTTTCAGCCTTTTTCACGTTAACTAAATTGTTATTACCTGCTGCATGGAGATATTTTAAAACAATTTTATGACGGGTGAAAAGATACTGATTTACTGATTTTTCCCGCTTTTCCATGTTTTTCACAGACTTTTCCTATTACTATGAATTTTTTTAAAAATTTACATGAATTTTCCTCGATTTTTCATGCAAGTTTTCATGATTGTTGAAGAGAAAGTATTGATGCCAGTAGGACGGGGAAAAAATGATTGCGCATTGCTTATAAATCCTTTTTGTTGGAAAATTTTCCGTGAAGTCGGAATATTCCGGAAATTCCAGAAAAATTTGAAAATTTTGCACTTTTTCTGAAACAGATTTATCACTAATCATATCGATGAAAATTTGTCCGATGATTTTCCCGCTTTTCCGGGTTTTCCATGGAATTTTCCACAAAAGCAACTTTATGCAATTCATTTCGCTCTACAACTTTGTCTTAGGTTGCAAAACGCTCAAACGCTTCCTTGGTCGGAAAAATTTCGGAGAAGCGTTTTACATGGATTTTCTTCGATTTTTTCTGGAAGTTTTCACCATTGTCGGAGAGAAAGAAATGACGCCAGTTGATAGGGAACTTGATCCTACATAATTTAGAAAACTTTTTACCGGAGAATTTTCCGGAAAAGTCGGATAATTCCGGAAATTTTTTTCGGAAAAATCGGAAAACTCCGCTTTTTTTGTGAAAGGGATTTATCACTAATCCAATCTGTACTAAATTTTCAAATGCTTTTTCCCGATTTTCCAGGTTTTCCATGGAAATTTCCGGTTCAAATTTTGACAGATTCAATTGTCACGCGACATGAACTTTTGTGACAAATGTCAGCTCACTGTGATGACGAAAAGTGGGTCTACGAGAGTGTCGAAAATAGTAAAAAAGAAATATACCGACAGACAAATTCGTGTACGACTTAAAGGTTCGGGCTGGCCTAAAAAAACAATTGTTTCAAAACAAAACATTGGAGTGCACTTGGAGTAGTATTGTGGCGACGCTTCTATCCCGGTTCGAACATTTCTACCCTTATTCCCAACTGTATAAACCGGGTTAAATTCATTACAAAATTCACCGCTAGTGATACCTTACCGAACGTAGAGAGGCATAGCTAGGTAGGCTAGAAGTCAATGAAAATAAAACATTGTAAGAAATTGATTATTGTATTTTTGTCAGTTGTCGAAGAATAGCATTACGTTTTGGTTACTCAAGATATTTGTATTAATAAAAAAAAAAGGAATAAATAATTATCCACTGAAGTTCAAAAAAATATAAACCTGGTGGATAACCATAAGAAGCAACTCAATATTTTTTTCGTATATTTTAACTATCCCGATAAAGTTACTTTCAGCGGTGCTATAGCTAGCTGCTTCTCGCACTTCGTAATCTGAAAATTTTGAGGGGTTGGACAATCCACTAGCCATCCAATTGTATGGCCATTACCGCAACAATTAAGAGTTTCTAACAAACCATCCCGCTTGTTCTACAATAATGTCATTGGGATATCACGCACCTGAATGATCTGCAAGAATTCATTAAGAACCTGTAACTATTATCTGCTCGTATTGTCACTGGGACAAAACGAGTCGTGTCAGATCTTCCAGGATTACGAAACAACAGTGGGGCATTAATTGAACGTTGCGCCTTTGAGGCAACGCTCTTCACATATAACCCTCTAGCTCCGATACTCCTATGTATCCTAGGCAATTCTCTTTCAGGTAATATCAACCTCCAATTGTCTTTACTGGGTGAACGTATTTGGTGTCAGACAACGACAGCAAGGCTCTCGATTGTTACACCATTACGATTACTTGAAAGTGCATGCAGGCTCGAGAACTACTGCAGCTGTGATCTCTATCATCAACCGTAACTTCATTACAATTACCCGACAGCAAAACACCCGGTTGGAACATCATCACAATTGCTTGATGGCGTGTGCTGTTTCGTTGTTACAATAATTGCTGCAACTGTGATCTCTATCATCAGCTGAACATCAGTACAATAACGCATAGCAGGACATCCATCATCATTATAATTACTTGATAGTGTGTACTGTGTCATTACCCACACAGTCAGCACTAAAGTACCACCAACCACCCAGTGCAAGAATCCCAGCCAAAGTTTTTAAATCGTCATCTTCAAATAAATATTGGTTCTTCTTCTTCTTAATTGACTTTTTTTTAGAGGTTGTTCTTTTTTCATTAGTCTTCTCTATACGGCATCGAAATGAACCGGCGACACACAAGGACCAGTCGTTGACGACACGCAAGAATAACTAGGCTCTGGGGAAATAGTTTCACCTTTTTTAATTAGAATCAATAACTAATGAGTACTCTTACCAGATGCAACTTTCTGCCGTCATTCAAATCACATGTGCCTGCCGTCAGTTCGTTGAATGTAAGATCTATAGGTCTGGTAACGCTTCTGTCGAAGTTTCGACTCCGGCTTCCTTGATGATGTACAAAACTTGATTTTCGTGAATGATGTTTCTCATTCTTAACTTACCTAACATCAATAGCAGTGTGAAACTTCTGTACTGGAATTGATTCTTGCATTCTAGTTTTCAACCACATTTTTCACACATTCACTAAACATAACTGTTTTCGGGTCGTAAGAGTTAAAGTCCACATTTCCTGAAGTTATTTTTTATAGTAAGAAGATTTCTCGTCTAACAGACTGAAATTTATTGAGAATAATTTCAATAAACTTACAAAATGCATTTAAGTGCACAAAATATGATTGAACTTTTCAACCCAGCGGTCAGAGAGGTCTCATCGGTATGGTTATCTCTGATCGCCTACCATAGAAGTTCAATGATTGAGGTCACACCAATTGCCCATATAAATACTTTTTATAAAAAGTAAGTGTGATTTCTCACTGCACTTTTCAAATTGGGTAATTTTATAGAGTTTCCAAATTTTTAGATTTCACAAAATTGCAGTTTTCAACAAAGGACAGAAAGTTTTTTTTTTGTTTTTTATAAGCTGGCCAGCATTCCTGAGTGCCATTCTCGAACGACTTTTTCTAAGTGACATCAGCTGACGCCATCATTTGAGTGTTGTTTGGTGGCAATGCATATAAAATTATACTTTTTTTCATATGATTTTAACTCACCTCTAACGTCAAGTGTGACTTGTGGCCGTCTTGAGAAAACGGTGCCTGCGGTCTGGTATTTTCTTACTCCACGAAACTCCATTTAGTATTCGGGCAAAATCGTCGTCCTATCCGATACTTTTTATAGGTATATTGGTTCAGTTCATTTCAAAAACAGTAATCACTTTTGGTAATACTTCCTACTTGTCTTCCAGTCATTTATGTGTTTAGTTTAAGAAGGAATTGAGACATGTTCTTTCTCGTCGACTATCTTTTTAATATGTTGCAAAGTTTTGACCAAGTTATCTTGTTTAAGTGAAATTCCATACTAGCCAACAACACTCCATAATTATTTTTCAGCCCACTTCATAATGGTCAATTTATTTTCTCTCACATCGTTGTAGTATAGCTTAAGTCATCTCTGCATAATTAGCGGATCGTTTTATACGTTTTTTTTTGGGTTGTATGCATAAGTATACTGTCATCCGTTATTTTCAAAATTATTATGATTGTTTACTACCCAGGTATCTTTTATTTTTAATTAATCGACTACGTATTAAATATTTTGTCCGGACACTGAAACTGCCATTTTAGTAGTAAAAAGTAAAAAGTATAATAAAAAAATATGTTTAATTTTGTCTGCCCTATAAAAAACTTATTTTATAATTTTTTTAGGGAGTAAGTAGGAAACAGTTTCTTTTGAAGCATACTTTCACTGTCCAGACAGCCTGTCCGAAAACTAAACAAAACTGTTTTTTCTGTCTTAGTTACCGGACATTCAAAAATTTTATGAATTTAATAAAAAATATTTTAATTTAATACTGAAAAATAGAATATTCAATTAATACAAAGACAGTTAAACTAAATGAAGGAATACTTAGTAATTTTATCTCACTTTCTCTGATGTCCAATGCACTAATTGCACTTTACATAAAACACGTCTTGACCTTACTGACGTGAAGTACATGCACAGGTTGATAAGTATTTTCTCAAAATCGATACGTGTGTTACCCAAATTTTGGATGTGCATCTAAAAATAACAAAGAAACAAAATTCTAATGGAATGCTAAGGCTAATGTGTGTACTTTTATTAAATAAAATGAAAAGTGTCCAAATACTGGTGATGTCCGGATACTAGTGCAGTTACGCTATAAACAGAGGGTGGTGTCCCACGTAACGTGTTCCCTGGGCATTTTTCTCGAAAATGTGCGGAGATATCGAAAAAGTCCTAATAATAAAAGCTACGCATCTTTAGTCAAGGTATCCTCTGGCATAGCCAAAGTCCTTGAAAAAGGACTTGGAAAGGATGTATTAAAAAAATGTCCTTTTCGTCCTCATTAAGGATACATTTAGATTACATTTTTGAATTCCGCGAATAAAGGATTTTGTTTATTTTTAATGATAATTTAATTCAGATAAAAAGACTTTATATAAGCTCTAGAGTATTTTATTTTTAAGTATAATTAAAAAATGTATTACGGTGTAATTTCTATAAGGACTGTTTGTGTTTTTTTGGTGTGTATGTTCTATAAGAAAAATTTCCTTGGAGAAAATCTTAATTAGGAAAAATTTTCATTTTAATGGAATCAAATATCGGAAATTGAGGAACTGTGAGCCACACTTTTTCGAAGCTCGATAAATGCCTCAAAAATCAGAATTTTTTTAAAACTTCATAAGGAAGGAAATCCAAATTTTTTAGCTGAAGCAGTTTCTTGAAATTATTATCAGCTGGAAAAATTTAAGCGTTGTTGGCAAAAAGCAGTGGTTTTTGAAATTTTTAAAAAAAATTTTGTGGATGTGTCTGAATTAAACCGAAAACCGAAAATCAAAAATATCGTTGTAAATGTTTATTGTGTGTTGGAAATTAAATGAGAATTAATTAGAAAAAATATAAAAAGGAAGAATTATAAAATTTGCATTGAATTTAGTTATTTTGCTTTATTTTGTTCGCATGTGATTGTGGTGATGTGTCGTAGTTTGGTTTAGTTGTAAATTTCAAAGGAGTTAGTTGACTTGGTGGTAATTTTCGGTTTTCTTCTTATTATGTTTTCATGACAGTTATAAGCACTGGATAGATTGATTAAAAACAATCTGCTCACCATCTTTTTTTTCCAGTTTTTTCCTTTCAAAATAAAGCAAATTGTCTCCACACAACAGTTTTTTTCATCTTGCTTAGATTAAAAATTTTGTAGCTTTTAGCTATAGCTTAAAGAAAGAGACTATTATGGGATTTGGGGAATGGTGTTACGCAGTAGTTTAATTTAGTTTCATACTTAAAAATATCGAAAGTATAAATTAGTAGTCCCAAGAAGCCATCCAAACAGCTTAACTAGTTTTAAGGACAGGGTACTAAGGATTGCTTAAGTAAAACCCTCTTAGTGGTTGGTATCCCTCCAATTAAGTTACCTGGCAATGCTAAATAATAAAAGGAACAAGTTCACCGTGATTTGATTTCGAGATTATTTTTGGAATTATACAAAGCCTGGACCGTTATCAAGTATTCAGTGTTTTTCCGTCCATGACACCGGTGATGTTTAATTGTTTTCTCGGTCATGAAAATGCCGTCTTGTTATTTTTAAATAGATTAAATTCACTTTAAACCATTTTCGTTTTCCTTACAATAACTTTTCCCTCCATATCCATTCCATCTTGACAATTCAGAAGTGGGATCTGAGCGTGAAAAGAAGAGAGAGCGAAGATATTGCACAATTAGTTTTGTTCTAACGGAACAAAAGTGAGCGTAGATCATAAAAAAAAAACAAATGTAGTAAAGTACAAGTATGGTACAAGGACGAATCGACAAATTGTTAGTACGTGAATTGAAAGAGACGTTGACGGAATTAGATGCTCCTATAACGTGGACAAAGGCAGAGCTGGTTTTTCGTTTAATGGAAAAGTTGGGCAGTGAAACTGTCACAGTTGAAGAAGGAGACGAATAGGATAGTGTATCCAATTTGAACCAGTTAAAAGTGGATATGACGAAATTGACGAATTTGGTTACGACACTACCACAACATATATTGGTAGTGCAGAATTCAACTACCAGGATACCAACGAAAGTGAGCTCGCTTGCGGTTCGGCAATACTTACCATCTCAAGCCGAGAGGGGGCTATAATGTCGAAGAGTTCTACCCTCATCAAGCATCAGCACTGGTATTGCAACGATACCGTCATTAAATTTTGATTCCAAAGACATCTCATTTCTTCAACGTCGGAAGAAATCATTGTACCACGAAATCACATTACAAAACCTGGTACCTATTCATAGTTCATTTTCGTCGTCGTCATCATTTCATAATATTCGTGATATCGTTGAAATTTTTCCGGAATTTAATTCGACTGACGAACTTTCGTTAAATTCGAAACAATTTATTGCCCGCATAACTCAACTATTCGAGGCATACTCTTGGGGCCAGAAGGCTCTTTTATATTTGCAGTTTAGTCTAAGCCTACGGGTCCTGCAAAGATTTGGGTTGACAGTCCACCAACAGTGTTTACCCAATGGAACACATTTGTAGAGGAGTTCGTGCTGAATGCCCGAAACCGAAGCAGATATTTACATAGCAATGATGAATAATTTTCGACAGCTAAATGAAACAGTGGAACGGTTTGTGTACAGAATGTAAGTTAAGGGGGTAAGAGGTGGCTTATCAGACGCATCCATATTAAGTATGTATATACGTAGGGGATTGCAATGAGCTATAGCAATTAGTGAGTTCCGATCAACGAACGAAATGCTTCTCGCCATTCGACGATAATTCGGCAATGCTGGAAGACGAGAAGACACCCGAGAAGTATGCGTATCTAATCCACCCAATCAAGTAGCAGATCGACTGGCTACTAGACCACCACCACAAGGATATTTATCAATCCATTGTCAAAGACGCCACGGAGAATACGATGCGAGTAATGCTTCAAGTTTGGATACGGTGAACAACAATGCAATCACTGACAGTAATATTCGGCACATTAAAGTAATTCACGCAACGAAACGAACAATCAAGAAGTCAAGAAAAATAATCGGAAGTTAAACGAATACACTACTTGATAGTGGCAACGATTGTTATCTGATCCAAACGTCATATGCGTCGTCATTGGGATGAGCGCTACAGCTGTCTGATAGAGAGTTGAAGGGATTTGGATGAACTATCTTGACATCATCAACGAAACTACCTTGCACTATTTCAATGATGAGGAACAACTGAAAGCCGAGCTACTCATCGTTGATGACAACTTGATACTGGAACCTGTCCTAGTTGGAATTGGTATACTAGGAAATCGTAAACTACGTCCAGCAAGTTAATGTTGGTTCAAATCTACGAGAAGAGGAGAAGGTAACGCCGGATGAAATTCATCAAGAATATACGGGGTGTTTCGCCGAAAAGTTGTCGAAATTCTGCAAATGTAATATTTGTCAGATGACTACCAAATTGAATTTATATAAACCCGTTAACCGAGCTCCGTATAGAATACCATTCGCTAAAAGAGAAAGAGTTAGAAAAAGCGTAAGTGAATTGGAAGTGGAGCAGGGTAATGCGGAAGAGCCAAGCAAAAAGCCGAAATGTGACATATTGTGGAAAGAAACATATTGATGAAAAAACCGAAGCAGTAATGTATTTTGATTAACTGACATCTATACTGTATTGGTTATTGAACCCTGATTACCGTGGGCCGTTTCCACGAAGCCAATATGGGTACACACATTTACTAGCAAATTCTGATGCGTTCGCTAAGTATCTTGTAGTAAAAGCAGTTCTCAATACGACAATTCAACCCGTTCTTAGCGCTATCAGTGACCTCATAATGTATTTTAAACTTCCGACTCAAGTAATAACCGATTGTGGTACCTACTGCATTTATGTCAAAGTGGTTTGCAGACTTTTGTGACAACAACCAACGGAATAGGACATGTTAAAACCGCCGTTCGAACACTTCGCGCTAATGGATAAGCAGACCGAGTCAATGAAAGTATGTATTCTAAATACGTACTACAGTAGAAGACAAGTCCAGGTGAGACGAATGCTTATGAGAAGTACAATGGTCGATCAATACTCAACAAAATGCAACTACCGGAATGACACCAAACGAGCTTATCTTCGACTTCAACCTTCGTGATCTAACTTGAAATCGAATGCTACAAGCTCTGCAGAGCGCCATCGTTAGCCAACACAGCAACTCTGGTCATGAGTGACAAAAGAGAGCAAGCTGCTCACAAAATCTCCGCAGAGCGGAGAAATGAAGAAAAGCGCTTCGGTGCTCGTCACAAATTGCCAACAGTTTATCATGAACGGGACCTCGTCGTTGTAGAGGATGTACCAACCGCTACTGGAGAATCCCATAAACTTCAATCATGTTACCAAGAGCTTTACGTAATCTTAAGAAGCCTGGCTAAGGATCTTTACGTTATAAAAGATATCGAAGGTGCACCCCGAAAAACAACGAAAATTTCATTCAGTCTTTTCGGCAGACGGGCTGAAACCTTGGTGTGGACTATACCCGAAAATAGATGCAACCAGCGAAGAAAAATCTTCCGTCACCGAAGATGACATCCAGGAAAATGAGATTTACGTAGCACATGGAACAGAGGCTGTTCCATATCTAGAAATGCCGAACTGTCAAGTTACCTGGCAACGCTAATTAAAAAAAAAAAGAGCAAGTTCACCGTGATTTTGAGATTATTTTTGGAAATGTAGAAGGCCTCGACCGTTATCCGTTTTTTTGTCGATGACACCGGTGATGTTTAATTGTTTTCTCCTTTATTAAAACGTCATCTCGTTATTTATAAATAAATTAAATTCATTTTAAACCATTTTCGTTTACGTTACAATAACTTTTCCCCATATCCCCTTTTCATCTTGACATTTTTTTCTGCATATTTTTGCTTGAAAAAAAAAGAACTTACATGAATTAAAGTCCTTCCTTTCCAGTTATTCCTATCAAAACTATTTTATAAATTTTATTTTATTTTTGTGTGTTGTCTTGTGATGTAGTAGCCTTAGGTATGAGCTGCTTTTGCGGTTAAGCGACCAGCTTATTCCAAATACCTTAGAATTGGTGGGAATGGCTGGCCTGGCCTTTAAAGCAGGTTTGGTGTAACGCTAGGCCATATTCTCAATACATTTATATACAGGGTGTTTCCTCCATGGTGGTCCATAGAGTGGGAGGTGATAGTACTCACCAAGTTATATAAAAAATTGTCTGTCACAGGGGGGGGGGGGGGGGGGTGGGGGGACATATCAACCTTTTCAGAGTTAAAGGATGATTAGGAAAACATGCTAGGTTTTCACAAAATACCCTGTATCTGAAAAAGTACACCGTCAAAAGGTCACCGTCAAGAGCTCTTTGTATGCAGAGCTTCATGGTTTATATGCTCCCCCCCCCCCCCTGCCGTACAATTTTCGTTTGCCAGGTGAGTACTATCACCTACCGCTCTATGGACCAGCATGAAGGAATCATCCTGTAAATATATACTTTAAAATATCGAAAGTAAGTTGATTAGAAAGTTTTCAATTAAGAACT